>JBAMBO010004250.1:0-72779 GCA_037044535.1 Lordiphosa magnipectinata | reverse complement strand
CGGACAGGTACGCATGGCTCCGGTCATGCATACACATGCCAGCCTTTGTAGCTTTTGCAAACACACGACAGCTCCATAAGTGAGCATCGGTCTCACCACCATGAGGTATAGCCATCGGAGTATGTGTGGTGCCATGCCCAACGATTTTCCGGCTATGCAAGTGTATAGTGCCCTAGTACACTTACTGAGTGTATTCTCTATGTGTTTGTCAAATTTTAGCCTGTTGTCAAAGACGACGCCAAGATATTTGACCTCCTTTTGTTATGAGGCAGCCGGAAAGACGTATTGGCCTCATTCTACTAAGTTTATATCTTTTAGTGAACGGTACAACGATGGTTTTTGCAGGGTTTAGGTTGAGCCCAACCTCATTGCACCAATCGGACGTCACTTTCTGTCCCCTTTGGACTATGTCACATTGGGTATCTTCGTACTTTCTTTTTGCAAGGATAACGATGTCATCTGCGTATCCCTGGCATGTTATGCCCTGGGGACGCGAGTCTTTCTAAGAGTTCATCCACAAGTAGGCTCCACAACAGTGGGGAGAGTACTCCTCCCTGAGGGCATCCTCTAGTTGTGGCTCCCACCGCCACCGAACACCAATGTGGTGTCGGCTTCTTCGTCCTCTAGACTGCGAGCTCTGAGGCGAGCTCTTGTGAGGACATGGGTTCGTCTGCCTCCTTCACTACCTCCATGTCCTCTACGGGGGATTCCCCGTAGAGCTCCTCGTCCCCAGCGACATCCTCCATTTCTGTGAGGGGTTCCTCAACAGGAGATTCGCTACTTTCCGCTTCGGCGGGGCGTCCTGCCTCCGTCTCTTGTTGATGGGTCTGTCCAGCCATCTTCGCGGTCTTCTTGAGACCATGTACGGAGGCCTTCCCGTATCTGAAGTTGAGCTGGTGACCCATCGAGACGATGGTCTGCATCGAGACTTCTTCGATACCGATAGCCATGAGGGCTCCGCCTCCTTGGTCCTTTCGTGACATGACCCGCCATGTGTCAGTCACGACGCTGTTTTGGTTCCTCAGCATTGTGAGGACCCACTCATCCGCTTTCGCGGCACTCCTTGGGAGGAAGATGGTAACATAATGGGGCGAGGGTATATTCTCTACCATTTTACCTAGAAGGGGTACTCCCTTCCTTTCTGTCAACCTTGACACGTTGCTCATCAGCCACTCCGCGGTCGTCTCATCGTTGCAGTCAATGATCAGATGACCCTGCCGGAAACGGATTCCCGCGAAGCTGATGGGCGTATCCCAACATGCCAGGAAGACTTCTTCTAATATCGCAACCCCAAGTGCAGATAGCTCCTCTTGACTGAGGTTGACCTGAGGGTATTCCTCAGGTACCACCACTACCCTCACCTTTTTTGCAACGTCTGCATACGTTGCTTGGGGTGGAATGTGCACTGAGGGGGGATTCTCAGCCCTTACAAAACTGCCATTTGCGGCTGCCTCTGCTGCGGCCCAGGACGTGCTGGGCACGCAGTCTGTGTCTTCCTCGGGGGCTGCTGCCTGTGAGGGGGTGCTAGCCGTTATGTCTTTCGACGTCACGGCTGTGCACTGACGCTTCGGCGTTGCCGTTGGCGGCGTAATGTGGGTGCTGCTTCTCCTTGGGGCAGGGGTGCGTGGCTGCGGCGCTGTTGCCCCAGTTCTTGGCTCCTTTGCCATCCGGAGGGCTGCCTCCGATTCGTGACCATTCCTGAGGTATCTCAGGTACCACTTGGTCCGAGAGCCAGAGAGACCTCGACGATTAGGGTCGCCCAGGCCTCCAGGCTGTCCTCTTGGAAGCAAGGAGTCCTCCTTGGAACGTTTGTCCCCGATGGGAGGTGGCCTTTGTCCTCCAGAGGAGGTGGGCCGAGTTCCCATTCGGGGGAAGGGGATGGTCCCTCTTCGTTCCAGTATTCTTCCTTTTTGCGAGCTCTGATATGTATATGTATATGTATATATGAATGTATAACAACCCTCTAGTTCTGGGCACTAGTTCGAAAGTAGCTAAATTACTACTTACTCTAAGACCACCAGTACTTACCCGACTAACCCCTACAAATGCTTTTAATCATTTCCTTTTTACCGCACTGTTTACCGCGAACTAGCGAATAGGGTACCCATGTAAGGGTGCTGAATGGGTACCCACATGTAAAGGGTGGTGAAATGGGTAGCCATCTAAAAAGTTAAAAGACACAAGCTGATAAAATATAACAAAAATTGTTTTTTATTCACATTCAGTCTTATTTCTTAAATATTATTGTTATTTATATTTTCGATTGCGTTATTATATACGTTACTTATTTTATTGTTATTTGTACTATTAATTTTACAAAATCGCTTTTTCGGCAGCTGAATAGCCTTACGCAAGTGGTCTTCAGCAGGACCAATTCCATTGCACAAAGTAATCGCATCTAGAAATATAAAATTCAGATATTAGATGAATTAAGTGATTTGTCTTACCTTTTATCTATATTATTCTCTTTAGTTTTCACTTTGGATTCGTAACTACAAACTGAAGTAAACGACAAAAGCAAAGAATGTTCCAGCAATGTAGAAAACGCGTGCAAGCTAGGTGACTAAAAAAACGGTGCATTGGATTTCTCTTGTGTACTTTGCATTTCTTTTTTTTTTCGCACACTGGTTCGGAGTTCGATTACCATAGGGTTACTCAGGAAAGTACCCATGAACTCTGGTTCGCGGTGGGTTACAGAATATACAGGTCATAAATATTTTTTATATTTTCGGTGGTTCCACGCTCGTTTACCATAGGGCTACTTAGGAAAGTACCCATGTTCGAACCAGCAAAGTAGGTAGTGCGACCATGGTCAATCGCCACTAGCAGAACTAGATGGAAACACCATTTTTGGGAGAGAGAGAGAGAGAGAAAGAGAGAGAGAAACTTAGAGTTGAACGTATAATAAAAACATTGCACGATAACCGCGTGAACCCTTGGATGAATTATAATAATATAGTCGGGAGCAAATGAACTGGTACAGAGTGCGTTATAGTCGGGCGTGACCGACTTTCTCACTTATTATCTCTAGTTTATGGCCTATATGGACTCGATAATGGGTGATGTCAAATGTGGTACCCACTATCGCGGTTTTTCGATGCATATTACCATCTCTTAAGGACACATTTTATTGGTCAGCATCTCAATATATTTAAAATTTTACAAAATTCTATCGAATGGTTTTCCATTGATTCCATTTTCTAAGTTAGACCTCTTTGGGCGGGGTACTAACCGCTTGTCCATTGGAGGCAGGAATGTAGTATAACGATTGTGGTGACTCCCTTCATCTTTGGTGAGTTTTCCAAAATTTTAGCTCATACCTTTTTTTAACAAGCAACAGATGCTGTGGCTGTGTGTTGCCAATATAAATGTGCCCATTAAACGCGAACTTGACGTGATCCGGAAAAACTGGGTATGACGTGTTGCTCCCTGATGCCTCTAGCTTCATAATTTATTGGTCCCGTTCCCAGGCTTTAAAAAAATTAGAATTTTGTGGCACTGTGTAAAATATCACAGTACAACACTAAAAAACCCAGGCATAGTACCCTTAAATTACGATAAAAGGGTCCTCCTCTGTATGCATCACCTCGTACCCAGTTTAACGAATAAATCCTCGGTTCGAGTTTTTTGGGTACTTTTGTACTTGCAACGCACAACGACATCAATTTTACCTTAGATTTTAAGGGCTTAAGATAAAAATCTGGAAAATTTAGCAAATGTGGACAGGATCATTGGGAACGCAATGCAAAAAATTCACTTCAATCGGGCAATTGGTTAGGGTACCTCCAGAAGGAGTTAAGCCTTAATTCTTGAATTTCTTTGAAAGTGCACGGTAGACTTTCATTGAAATCATTTTTTCTGATGTTATAATGGGCTATTGCATGTCCTTAAGAGATGGTACTCGACAGCCAAGAAAACCGCCATCAACATCCGCTGTGGCAGAACACGGCCCCCGCTCACCTGCCGGCCCTCGGCTTCGCCTCGGCCCCAATACGAGCGCCGAATTCTGCCCCAGCAAATGCCGCAAACCATCGTCTTGGTGGACGACCTAGCGGCCAATCACCCAGAGTCCCAGAACCATCACCCATCCGGGCAGAGAAGGATGACCCCCGAGCGACATCTTTAAAACATCTATAAATTAGAATTATATTTTTCATCTGAACTTAATTTGAACTTAAATTTAAACTTAATATTTAATCTTAATATCTAAATTTAAATTTATCTTAATATTTTTCTAATTTTCTAAATTTGGTCAATTTTTAAACTCTTTAAATTTTGTAAAATCCTACGTCAGAGTAATGCTCCAGCCATCTATGCCCACCAAATATTTGTCTGTTGAGAATTTGCCCATCAATTATCAGTGCCCCCACTGCGGCCACCTAGTATACTAAGCTTAGGATTAGTACTAGCAGCACCATTCCCTTATTAGGATCGTGCAAGATGTGAATGCATCTATTCACGGTTCGGATTAGCAGGTCTCACGACTTGGATCGCCGAGCTAAACTAATAAATGTACCCAGAACTATTCTGATCGCTCAGGTTTTGTTTAACGTGGCATTTTCCAAAGGTAGGATTACAACCACGGTACCCTTATATGCACATGAATGTGCATATGGTACGGTGCGTCTGGAGTTGTGACGACAGACGAGCGCCCCCAGGAGACCGAAATCCCCCAGGTACCAATTGAATGTCTGCTCGTCGGGCATCACAATCCCCCTTGGTGAGGGGCGAGGGCTCATATCTAAAACCTCTGCTGGTCTATGGGTCACAGCACCCGGCTGATACGCAGTCCCACGTCGAGCCTCAACTAAGACTCTACCCGCGATTTAGGTGTCAACCACAGCCACCACGATACTCCCACAAGGGGGCCGACCTCAATGAGTAGCCTTGGAAACTACTCAACCCGTGGTACCGATAAGCTCGGTGGGCCCTCCCCTTTTGGCCCCGACAGGCACCGGAATGGGGAGCACCAGGAGGATTTTGCCAGTTTCGGCCTAGCCCGGGACTGGCAGCCCACTCACCCTCAAGGGATCCAGCAACAGCAACCTTTCTCGCGAAGACAGCTTCCGCGTACACCGCTAGCAGCCTCATCCGCTCCTGTGTCTCCGCAACTCCAGACACAATCCAGACGCCATTCTCGTGCCGTACTCCAAGTCCATCGAGGTCTCGCAAGTCTGCATACAAGGGGCAGACACATAGCACGTGCTGCCAGTCCTCCCGATCCGCACCGCATGGACATGCGGGTGTTTCACTAAGGTGCCTTGCGTGCAAAAATGCATTGAGCGATCCATGGCCAGTCAGCAAGAAACCAGCGCGTAGCGTAAAACCAAAACTTACGCTCGCTGAAGACGAAGCTTACATCCGGGAGAAATTGGCGGGTCACGCGTCCGTGATCGGCACCGTCATCCCATCTGCGCTGCCACTCGCGCAGTAAGCATTCGTCCAGCCGCGCCATCCTTTGCATCCAGTTAAGACCCGTCAGGTCTTCACGGTGTAGCCAATCGCCTTCCTCCAGCGGGTAGTCACGCTTCAATTTGAACCTGACAGCCATTCGCATGGCTGTTAGATCAAATGGGGGAGCTTCCAGCAAGCACCTGCAGTGCCACAGTGGACACTGTTCGGCATACCGGTAGGCATCCAAGCAGGATGAGCCTCTGGCATGAAATGAGCCGCCTCCCTGGCAACTACTTGCTTCGTAAAGCCATACCAAACCGAGGCACCAAATAGTGCACAAGGCACCATGAGTCCGGCATATATGGTCCGCTTGTCGCGAGGACTGACACCCCAGTCGACTCGCAGTACGCGTGCCAAAGCGCCAACGACCCCAGCCAGCTTCTCACGTAAAGACGCGATGTGCGGGTGAAAACTCAACCGCTCGCCGGCTGTGATGCCAAGGTACCGATATTTGTCAGCATATGGTAGGCTTGCTCCAGCAAACCGTACCGATGGCCGCCTATTCGGTGATAATGCACCTTTCAGCAGCATGACAGCCGTCTTGCTAGTAGAAACGGATACACCGACTTCTACTCCCCATGCTCCTACGATGGACATCAACTGCGCTCCTTTCCTCTCCAGTTCAGCTCGGGAATCTCCCTCGATGAGAAGCAGCAAATCCGTCTGCAAATGCGCTGAAAACACAGTGTGGTTCCAGACGCTGGAGAAGCAGTGTCCCATCACGAGGTTCCATATATACGGACCACTGACAGACCCCTGTGGGCAACCTCTTGTCACCGGAACAGTGACTTCTCCATACCTGCTGACGATACTTGCGCACCTGCCAGAGAAGAAGCTTCTCCACAGAGCTGGCTTCTCGGCAGCCGGAGTCGATCAATCTGCGTAGCGCGGCACTCCACTCCACGTGGTCGAAGGCTCCCTTGAAGTCCACGAAGATTCCGAGCACATATCTAGCCGGGCTGGCTGCGACAGTGCTCACGACGTGTCTCCAAGCGTCCTCCACACAGCGTCCTCGACGAAATCCAAATTGCCATCTGCAGCCATCCTGAAGAACCTCCTTCATCCGATTCACCATGATCCCCTCAAGCACCTTGCCAAAAAACAGGTAGCAGACAGATGCCACGATAAGAGGCAGGATCGCTCCTGTCCTTATCTGGCCCTTTGAGTAGTGCCACTACTCTCGGGCGCTTCCACTCTCAGTGGGGAAGTATCCTTGGGCCACGCAGCGGGAAAACAACGCTGTCAGGTGCTGAGGAATTGCACGCCACAGTGCCTTGAAGAGCGTACCAGTGATGCCGTCCATGCCAGGAGAGCGCCTGCTCTTCAACCTCAGCGACACAAGCATCCACCTCGAAGGCTTCGAGGGCAGGAGGAGCCTCGTCTGGGATGGCTATGTGCGTATTCGACTCCGCAACTGGAAAAAAGTTACGCGAGGAGCACACCCGCGCAGTCGTGCCATTTTACGACTAGCCCGCCATCTGAACGAAGGCATCCAAGCTCGGCAGTCTTCTTTCGTCCCCGGCATATTCTGTAGACGCGCCCCCATGGATCGTCCTGATGGTCTCCCACGAAGCGACGCCAGTTTTCCTCCTTCGCCTTTAGGATGAGCTTCTGGTACTGCCCTGAAGAGATCCTCAGTGCAGCAACAAGTCGCCCAACCTCTTCGGTGCCACTACGACGGGCATCCTGAAGCCGACGCCTCAGTCTCCTGACCTCTTGGCGCTTGGAGAACCTTAGTTCGGCGGTCCACCAAACTACTCTCCGTGGGGCTCTCGGGCGATCTGCGTCCCAGCACTTGGTCGCACAACTGGTGTACGAGCGAGCGCACTGCAGTCACTTGGTCATCCAGCGGCGTCTCCTCGAAGTCCTCAGGCAGTTCACTTGCCAGACGTATCGCTTCCTCACCGAATAGTCGCCAACGCGCATTTGAGAGGTTCCATGACGGCACAGGAGCAAAGCTCTCAACTGTGTCTGATGGGTCACGCGTCACCACAACAGTAATGATGTTGTGGTCGCTAAGGTCCCATTCGTCCACTCTCCCGTCATATGCAGCCCACATAGACGCTGCCTCGTTGACGATCGTCACGTCGATGTCGCTCTGGCCTCTGCGACCTTCAAACGTGAATATCTCACTGGCCTCGTTGAGTACACTGGCTCGGCTTCTGAGTAACCACTCAGACAGCAGCTCACCCCTGGTGTAGTTCTCTTGTCTCCGAGCATGCTCGGAGGGCTTACTGAACCACATGGGGGACACTGCGTTCGCGTCAGTCAAGGCCAAAGATGACAGGAGTGCGGCTGCCTAACAGCAGCACTGCATCTAAGTACGAGAGGTACGGCTCCAGTGGTTCGTGGAATTGGCAGTAAGCGGAGCTCAGGAAGATAGAACCAAATCTTCCAGTGACGCTCACGCATATGCCAAAGTCGGTGATCAGCGGTTGTATTGGCATGCAGATGGCGTCTGGATCATCTATGATGATGGCAGCCTTTCTCCTTGAGTCCGCGAAAACTCGCATCCCGGATGGGAAGCCCGTTATTCTTCCTCCTCTGTCCACGTAGGGCTCCTGCACAAGTGCAATCGTGTGGCCTGAGTCGCGCATGCGGACTCCGAGCTCGATCGTCGCAGCTCGGCCACGACCACAATTTGCTTGAATGAAGCTAAACATGTTAATGTCTAGCTGCCACTCTCGCTAGCACCGCAGCGTATATGGGGCACGTCCCCGAGAGCATGTGATGCCCATCAGGTAGCCTCCTCTGTCTGCAATTCCTGCAGCTTACCTGCTTGGTGCACTTCGCGGCAGTGTGGTGTGGCCAATGTCACCACATTGACGGCATGTGGCGTCCTTAGAACGGCACTGAGACACCTTGTGGTCGAATCCAACGCACCTATGACAAGCATAGGTACGGACGAGCGACCGGCAACGGAAAGAAAACCACTTGATATAGACTCGTCCGGTCTCCTCAAGTACAGCCAGTCCGCTCTCGTCCACCTCCAGCGTCAGATTGACTCTGTCGCCATCAGTGATGGACCAAGGCTTCGTCTCCATGTGGACTTTCCTCTTGAAAGCTGCCATATCCAGCTGCTCCTTAAAGTGATTCACATAGAGCTCCTCCATGAACTCCTCCGGTGAAATGCTGGTGTCCACGTCGAACACTGTGATCCTCGGGTTGGGGCTCCGGTTTCGCTGGACATCTAGGCCAACTTCTGCAAACTTGGCGTTTGCGACCACCTTCTTCATCTCACTCTTGGACGGAGTGCGGATGATGGCTCCACCACGACGCAGCTCGCGCACATCGTGGACTCGGACGCCAAGGGTTGGAGCCACTTCCTTTAAAATCCTTCTGTCTGCCACTTGCTTCCCCGTGATCGCGGGGGCCTGGCTGGTCACCACAGCAGACCACGTCTGAACTGGCTTGTTCATCCGTGGGGCAGCTGTGGGTACAGCCTGAGCAGCGGCAGGAGCGACAGCATAAGGGGCAGGCGGGGGTGCGGGCATCTGCACCTGCGAGGTTATCTCCAACGCCGAATTTCGCAGCAGCATCGCTACGACGAGCTCGTCATAGCGCGCAATCGCTGCATGTACGGCGTAAGCAGCTTCGGCTTCCATCCTTCCTCGATAGATGGCATCCTTCACGCTCAGCTGTACGGCAGACAGCTCGGCAAGTACTGCCGACGCGCCCTGGGCAACAATGCTCGTCGCCGGGCAGCGCGGAGCATCAACCCTAGCGCGGGCAGCGGCAGCAGCGTTAGCAGCAGCCAAGGCAGCAGGCATCGCATTGGCTGGAACAAGCGCTGGGAACAGCGTCAGTGGCTGCGGCAGCAGCGGCGGCAGTGGTTCGAGCAAGGGGGGCGGCGGGAGCAACAAAAGTGTGCTCCCCGATTCGTCAACAAGGGTGGCCCTCTTGGACTGCGCCCAATTGGTCAGCGATGACTCCGGCGACTCCTCTGGCGCCTTTCCTCGCTTCTTCCTTCCTCTGCGGGCACCACGGGTACTTGTCGAGCTACCCTCGCTCATCAGGCTGGCCAAGCTCGAAGAGCGGCTCATCTCGCCCGGCGTCGGCGTCTCGCTCATTCCTGAGCTGTTACAAAAATTGTAACCCGAAACACGTACCGGGGATAGCGACCTCTATCGGCGGTTTTCGAAACGTTTATCCGCGACACGAACCGCTAGTTCGGACACGCACCAAACGCACGACAGCGGTCGAAAGCTGGCTGGTACAGCGACCGCGGACACAAACCCGTAGCCGAGACACAACCCGCACGCACACTGTGTTAGGCTAACCGATTTCTCACTCAAAGTACCGCAAAGTATTTTATTGCCTTGTTTACGCCAAACGATGGCTTTGCTTATCAGCAACTACCGCAAACGTTCGCAAATGTAAACAAAGACTTCTGTGGACAGCGAGGCCTTATCTCACAGAAGTTGGGGCTCCGGTAGGCAATCAAAACAAAATAAACGCAAAATCGACGAAATTTCTAGAGCGCGCACAAAAACACGTCCGTTCACTTCAACGACTTTAAAAACGAATAAATGTACACAATAGGCGTCTGTCCCCCCCCGCCGCTGGCCAGTGGCCGGCTGGGGGGGCGGAAACTCGCTAGTAACCTCGAAAAAAAAAAAAAAACCGCCGTCAAAAATTTTTATTTTTTTTATAGCTTTTTTAAGTCTTTATAGGAATCTTCTCTTAATATAATAATAAAATAATTTTTCAAATCTTAATCTAGAAACTATTGTACAACCATCCCCTATTGGAGCCTGCGTTGCTTGCAGGGTGAGAGATTGTGTAAGTTCATTAGGGTGGGCTAGAAGCTTTTCAGAATATTTGCGCTTTAGTTGCTGTATTTCAGTTTTGACCGATGGGGTCCTCAGGTCGTTGCCCGCGGGGCGAATGTACCATGGCGCTCCAGTGAGTGTTCTAAGAATTACTCGATTGTGATCTTCGAAGGGAGTGTCTCCACACTGCTCGCACAAGCATTTCCCCATAGCTGTGAGCCATAAGTCCAGACAGGCTTTATGATGCTTTTATACAGTAAGCACATTATATTCCAGTTTTAGAGGGGAACGGGAGTTAGTTAGCCAGTGAAGGCTGTTGGCCTTTATTGAAGTTTTTTAGAGTCTATGTGTTTGCGCCAAGTGAGCCTTCTGTCAGAGGTGGACACCAAGGTAAACAACATCGTTTGATTGTGGTATCATAGTCGCGTTTAGGGATATCTGGGGACAGGTGCTTCTGTTGAGTGTGCACGTCACGTGTTTACACTTTGGCTCGTTAATTTTTATGCGCCAGTTGGCCAGCCACTCCTCCCACGTGAGATAGGTGGCTTGCCCAAAAGTCTTGATGCGGTAATTGGACATCGTGATCTGCTTAGAGAATTGCCGTATCATCCGCAAAAGTGGATATTGTTAGTCGGGGGTCTGTTGGGATGTCGGCAGTGTACAATACATACAGAAAAGGACCGAGAACCTGTTTCTCTCCGGCTCCAATGATGAACTCTTCCGTTGTGTACTCATTTTGACGAACAGAAAAAACTCTGTTGCTGACATAACGTTCTGAGAGTTTGTGTGTATTTAGAGAAAGCAGTGTCCTAATTTTATATATAAGCCATTCCAACCAAACGCGGTCAAACGCTTGGGCAACATCTAGGTCAATGGCATAGCAGTATTCGAGGTGCTCATACGCAGTCCGAATATCTGAAGTTAAGCGGTTGACTTGCTCAATGGTCCCGTGTTTTGCTCGGAACCGAAATTGGTGTGAAGGAATTATATTTTGTGCATGGGTATCAATTTTTCGAAGTAAGAACTTCTCAAATACTATTGATAAGCAAGGTAGCAGGCTAATGGGTCTATATGATGACGCTTGTGTTTTATCCTTTCCTGGTTTCTGAATCATTATGATTGTCGATTTCTTCCACTGAATTGGAAAGTATCCACATCGCAGTACGGCGTTGAAGATTCTCGAGATATAGGTTTCCCATTGGAACGTGCAAATTCAGTGCGCGTATTAATCCTGCTTTTCAGATCTTTGTAGACTGGGCAACCTCTGTAATTTGCAGTGTGGTTGCCTCCACAGTTACTGCACTTTTTAACAGAAGGGTCCTCCTTGCTCGCAGGACATGTGTCAGTGTTGTGCAGCTCTCCGCATGCTACACAAACAGGTCGTAGAGCGCAGTAGGCTTTAGTGTGCCCGAATACTTGGCAATTGGTACATTGTACTGGATTTGTTGTTTTGTGCGGCTCCTCTACAGTTATACTGCGGTGCAATAAGAACTGTAGGTTGTAAATTGGGTGCATAGCATTTTTGTTGGGAGCTGTGTCTTCCGGACTTAGCTCAACTTTGAATAGTGGCTGGGGTATTTTGTCTCTGTTCATAAGGTTTATTACGGACTTGATCTTAAATCCCTTTTCTTCTAAAGCAGTGCCGACTTCCGTTGATGGCACACTTGAATCAATGCCTTTGATTACCACTTGTAGGCCTTTGCAGCTTTTTAGTTGGTAGGTGTAATAGTTTTTGTTTTCAGTTCTTAAGTATTTGTCGACAGTGCGATAGATTTCCTCGGTGTTGACTTGGAGCTTCGTTTCGCGTATTTTGCCATTGCTGACTGATGTCACATAAAAGTTGTTGTTGCCTATTAGTGGGATAAGCTTTGTAACTAGGGTCGCGCAGTTGTTATCTCTTATGTAGATTGGTGGAGGCACTCTCACTCTCTCATCGCACTCTGCGTCAAGCTGGTTGCCAAGAATTTGGAACCTATTTCCAGTGAGCGGATCTTTGTCCACAGGTAAATCACTTGTTTTGTTAATTTTTGGAGTGTTGCCGCGTTTTTTGTTTTGCGGGCTTTGTTTTCGTTTGTTTATTTGTACATACGGATCGATGCCAGTCTGCACATATGAGCGGGTGGTTGGTGTTGTACTTCCTAGTGTGTGTGTTGGTGGGAGTGCGTGCTGCGTTAACATTATTGGAAGATGGTTGGTGGTGATCGATTTATTTTGAACACTTGTTGTTGTTGTGCTTGTTAAGGTTGATTGTGCTGTGGTAAGCGTTACCGTACTCATCGTGGGCAGAGGGGAGGGGCATTGGGCACTCCATGTCGGAGCGGTTGAAAAAGAGCTTACGTTCACATCACTTGTTGGTTTAAGCGTGCTGGCGGGGTCGGGGGAGACTACTGCAAAGTAAGCATTGTTGCTTTCTATACAGCGGCGATTGCTTTGCTGTTGTTGCATTTGAGCAGTGAGTTCTCTCTGACTCATGGTGTTGTTAGTATTTTTTCCAGTTGCATTTGTTGTATTTGTATATTATAACAAATTATTTATTATTGGACAACATAAGCACGAGTGCCTATGAATGTCCATTAGCGTCTTTTGTCGCGGGTCGAAGGTGTTTGTTAAAATATTCGATTTATACACTTTTATAACGTTTTTAAACGGAGCTCAAGATAAAACACGTCTGACCTCGTCGGCGGTTCGGTCGAAAAAAAAAAGAAAAGAAAATTGTGTGTTGCAAGTACAAAAGTACCCATAAATCACGAACCGAGGCTTTATTTGAAAAACTGGGTATGAGGTGATGCTTACAGAGCTCCTTTTTATAATTATTTTAGGGTCTTGTGCCGGGTTTTAAAAAAAAAAGTTGGATTTTGTCGAACTGTGTTTTATATATGGGTCATACAATTGGTAAATCCAGAAGAAGTTAAACCTTAATTCTGGAATATCTTTAAAAGCGCACGGTAGATTTTTATTAAATCGTTTTTTTTTTTTTATATTATAAAAGTATGCAACATTTTTTAACTCGGCTATTTTTGATCCGATATTGATGAAATCAGGGCTTATAGATGTTGCGAATATAAATGTAAGTTTTGAATTTGAGATCGATAGCTCAAAAATTGTGAGAGTTATTCAACATTTTTTATTGTGGGGGTGAGGGTGGGCGTGGCAAAAATTTGAAATAAACTTGATCTGCGTGCAGACAATAGGAGTCTACATTTCTAATTTGGTTGCTCCAGCTCTTCTAGTCTCTGAGATCTAGGTGTTCATACAGACAGACGGACAGACGGACGGACGGACAGTGGGACATGGCTATATCGACTCGGCTGTTCATACTGATCAAGAATATATATACTTTATATGGTCGGAAATGATTCCTTCTGCCTGTTACATACATTTGCACGACTTTAGTACACCCTTTTACTCTACGAGTAACGGGTATAAAAATAGACAGAACTGTGTTTTCAGTTATACCAACGAAGCCTTGGTTTTTGTACTAGTACTTGCCTTAGAACAACATTGACCATTTAGGGTAAAACCATCTTCATCAAAATTATTTAATAAATTTTATGAGTAAAGTGCTTCATTACCAGCAGGAAAATAGATCGTATCATTTAAATACTTCAGTTCAGGGCATCTTAGCGTCACGCGGTTTCTCCACCAAAGACATTTTTTATTGAAATTTTACATTTTCTTGGTGGCAATGACAAATTTTACTCATAAGATTAATTTTGGGGAAGCCTGTGATACTTAAATGGTCAATGTTGCTCAGAGACAATTGCTGGTACAAAATTGACTATAGTCCGCGAACCAAAGCATCCTTTGTGAATCTGAAAACACAGATCGGTCTATTTTTACGTCAGGCTCATAGTCCATATGGAGTGGTTCGTGGGTGAATATAAAATTGGTAAATTAAAATATCTTGTTATCTATAAACGAAAGACCATTGCAGAAAACTTGCAAAAACGTAAGCTAGATAATCATACCATTGAATATGTAGAAAGAGCCGAAAACTTGGGACTGACTTTTAATAATACTCTAACACGGAATGATCAAATTAATAAAGCCGCTGGAAAAATGTATGGTCTGTTGAGGCAGCTAAACTACACATAAACACTTCTGCCTACTAAATTTAGATATATGACCGCGGAAGCTTTCCCAATTCCAACACTGACATATGGAATAGAGATATTTGCCAGCAGTGATATGATTAGTCAGAACAGAATAGAAGTAGCATTTAATAACATTTCTAGGTATGTTTATAATCTCGGACGGACTGACCATGTCACTATCCACACAAACAACTAACTAATACTACTTTGAGCAATTGGATTCACGGCAAAGTATTGAAACTATTGTAGAAAATAATATTTACTAGGGAACCCGCATTTTTATTTGATTTGCTAAACATTGTGTCATCAAGACGAACAAACAACTTGGTATCCTTAAGATGCAACCTGGAGGGAGAGCTGTAAAAAACAATTTTATTATTATGCTATTCAGCTCTGGAACAGCCTACCTCATTCTCCAAATACAATTAATACAAATTTAGCACATACACATTTACTAATAGTTTTATGGAACATTTAAAAATAATAATAATATATAATTAAACTTCAATATAAAAACAAAAACCAGCCTCCTTGTGGTGTTGTGCGTGTCTTCTTTTAGAAATGTAATGATGAAAATCATAACTTGTAGACCTAGAGCCCGCTAAAAAGTTCAATGATTGAAATCTTAAGGTCGCTAAAACAGTCACATTGTAACAAAAAAAAAAAAAAAATTATGTTAAAAGTAGGGATATACATATATGTTTAATGTAAACTTATTTTAAGTCAGTTTTATTTTTCTGTTAAGAAATTGTCCAGGAATGAAATTAATGTCAGTGAAATTTATTATTGTGACTAGTACATTAATTTAAGGAACTCCCTGTTGCAGGAAGAAGAAATCAAGAAAATATAAATTTGTAATTTGTAATCTATTAGTAGATTTATTTTCAAATCGAGTGCTAGGCGCTGCCACCATTTTTATTCATTTTGTCGTTGTTAACAATATGGTAGCACTGCAAAATTGTCATTGACATTCATATCGACTGCAGGCGAAGGAGATTGGGAAAATATTTGAGATAAATACTGAAAAGAAGCTTTGCAATTGGACCAAGTCGGAGAAGACGGAACTTCTTGGACTGTGTCTCTAGTTTGCAATTCTTTATTTTGTAAGCTGTCGATTTGAGAGCCAGCATAGAACTGACTCCATTTTGCGTTGACCTCAGCTCGCTCGAGTACACATACACATATACATGCTTAAGTTTGGATCAGTGCCCTCTAGTTCTGGGCGCTAGTTCGAAAGTAGCTTAATTACTACTTACTCTAAGACCACCTGTATTACCCGGCTAACCCCTAAAAATGCTTTTTATCATTTCCTTTTTTATATGAAATGTCCGCGCACATGGGGACTAGTGACACCACACCGTTTACCGCGAACTAGCGAATAGGGTACCCATGTAAGGGGTGCTGAAATGGGTACCTATATAAAGGGTGATGAAATGGGTAGCCATGT
Organism: Lordiphosa magnipectinata; assembly: GCA_037044535.1. Classification (NCBI taxonomy): domain Eukaryota; kingdom Metazoa; phylum Arthropoda; class Insecta; order Diptera; family Drosophilidae; genus Lordiphosa; species Lordiphosa magnipectinata. The sequence goes on along the minus strand of JBAMBO010004250.1, from coordinate 57,012 downwards.
AAAAAGTTAAAAAACACAAGCTGATTAAATATAACAAAAAATTTTTGATTTACATTCAGTCTTATTTCTTAAATATTATTATTATTTATATTTTCGTTTGCGTTAATTTATATATTACTTATGGTTATTTGAACTATTAATTTTAATTGAACTAATTATTTTCGTACACTGGTTCGGCGTTCGATTACCATAGGGTTACTCAGGAAAGTACCTACGTACTCTGGTTCGCGGTGGGTTTTTGAATAAGGTTATAGAATATACAGGTCATAAATATTTTTTATGTTTTCGGTGGTTCCGCGTTCGATTACCATAGGGCTACTTAGGGAAGTACCCGTGTTCGAACCAGCCAAGTAGGTAGTGCGAGCATGGTCAAGCGCCACCAGCAGAACTAGAGGGTGGTGTCCAAACTCACACAATCAAACATTTCGCTTGTGTGCTTAGCAGCGAAACACGAAGTAGACGTCACAACAAACAAATGCCACGAACAAATCCCTAGTGAAGTAAAACAAAATCCGAACACGCGTGCTATTTATAGAACACACTCTCTCACATTCTCTCTATACCTGTATCGGCTGCGACGCCTGCAGAATTATAAACTCTTATCCCATGGGATACGCTTTTGGCATTTTGGACACCACTGGTCTAAATAGTCAATCAAAGGAGCGTGGCGTTGTCAGCTATTTATGTTAACATATTGAACATTGCCAGTTAGGTGTAACTTAGTAACTACTTACATACTTCAACTCGGCCGTCTTGACTACTAGGATAACCTGATTCGTTCGACTTTAAATTTTCATATTCTTTCTGCTTCTTATATTATACGTATGTTTCCTGGGCTCTTCATCAAAATCTGTATCGCTTACACTATCGTCAACATTCGTATCTTCTACGCTTTGATCTATATTTATATCGTTTTCATTTTCATCACTATCTGATTCGAATACATATTCATCTATATCTGATTCGCTTGCATTTTTATTCATATCTGTATTTCACTGTAGCTCGTCGAAGTCATGATTTTCTATCGTTTCCCCTGTTCCCAATTTCTTAATCACGTCTACGTTTTCGTTGTTTATGTTATCATCTGGATTCTTTCCCTGGAACCAAAACTTAATATTTTGTGAAGCCCAGATGCCTTGTTAGGAACTCGTGTCTTTTGAAAACCCTCCGCGTCTTCAAGTACATATCTGTAATTTTCTACGACTTTTGTAATTCGGTATGGTCCTTTGTACTTCGGAATTAATTTTCTCGCAAAATTGCTATTCTCCTAAATTGCTGTCGAAATTTCTTATATCCACATAATCTCCGCTTTTATACTTTACGGTTTTTTTATACCCTTGTAGAGGGTATATTAAAATTGTCGAGATGTTTGTAACGCATGGAAGAAAGCATCTCCGACCACATAAAGTATATATATTCTTGATCAGCATGACGAGCTGATTTGATATAGCCATGTCCGTCTGTTCCTATGCTATCTCCTCCGTCAGTTTTAAAGCTATCTTAGCCCAACTTTCCACGAAGTCTTTTGGTGCAAATACGCAGCACATTTGTTGGATCGGATGACTATAGCATATAGCTGCCATAGGAACCATCGGTCGAAAATGTTGTTTTAGTGATAAAAACTTTATTGTCTTCAACGCAAACGTCCCCAAACCTCGTATTTGTAAGTTTTCCATGCTTTCACATAATTCCACCAAGTTTAATAGGACAACTATATAGTACAGCTGGCATAGAAATTGGGTGTAGAAAATTTATAAAGGAGGCCTTGTCAAAAATGTGTACATTTGGCCGAATGTACATATTTGTGTCGAGCCGACGTTAGCTTTCCTCTATTTTTTTCTTTTAGAATTAACGTAATTCTCGTTATAGTACTGCGCTTTTTTTTATTCTTTGGTGCATTCTCTCTAATATCTTGTAAGTCTCGGCTTTTTTCCTATGTTTCATAGTTTTCTCTAATATTTTCGAAAAATTTCCCAATTTGATTTACTCCAAATAACATATCGAACGGGTGTTCATTAATCAATCTGTGCTTTGTATTATTTAACGTAAATTCGACTGTCTCTATGACTTTGTCCCATCTTAAGCTATTATCGGCATCCGTAAGTTTTGCTATCATTGGCCTTAAATTTCGATTTACTCGCTCCACCTGACCATTTGCTTGTGGTAAGCCGGTAGCAATTTTTATGTGTTGGATGTTATTGTCCTCGGTAAATTGTGCAAAGTCGTTCGATGTAAATAGGAGGATCAACTCTGTCCGAGACTGTATATTTTGGCCTGCTATTATACCGAAATTACTCCTGTAATGCTACAATAACCTCTTTTGTTGCCGTGGTTTTGGCGGGGTATAGTTTCACAAATTTGGTTGCAGTGATTGGAAAGGTACTCGATTTTCTTATCTACGTAAGGTTCAAGGTAAACGTCAAAAAATATACCTAGGTAAGGTAAAATATATCTAGTACCTAGGTGAAGGTAAAGGTACAATAAAGGTACTCTTAAATTTTAAGGCATGGTTCATCCATTTTTATTAGTGATGAATATTAAAAACATAACAAAACTGAATTTGGATGCATTATTTCTAAGTGTTCCACATTTTTGGCTATCTCTAAGTCCGTATTTGCTATGAACTTCAGCTAATACAGTTGCAATTACCATATGTGTGGGGAAAATCACACACGCTAATATGCGAGCACGAGAGAATGACAATTTAGTTTGCTATCCGAATAGTGGCCTGTTACACCAAAGTAACTTTTGTTATTGCAACTCCAGATATCGGCAGTCGTACAGACAAAATTTGTAATTTCAAAAATATTGTCGACAGTTTTCTTATTGCCCGCCTTCCTCTTATCTAGCATAGAGCGTATAGTTTTTGAACAGGGAATTTTTACCGGACAACCAGTTAAAGCCACAAACAGGTCCCTGAATCTTTTCTTTTTAAGTATAATACATAAGTATGTATGTATCGACAATTTCTTCTTCTTTATTGGCCTCGGCCTCTGCTATAAATGCCCTCCACTCGCTTCTGCATTTTGCGAGCTGGCACCAGTTGTTCACACCAAGTTTGGAAATGTCTTTCCGCACTTGATCATTCCATCTTAGTGGGTGTCGACCCCTCCTGCCTTGTCCTCTAAAGTCAACCGCCTTCGCTTTGTACGCCTTTTTTACTGGAGCTTCTTCATGCATCCGGGTGACATGTCCTATCCAGCGCAGCCGCTGTTGCTTTATGCGCTTGACCAGACTGGTGTCCCTATAGAGCTCTCACAGTTCGTAATTCAATCGAATGCGGAATCCATCGCCAACTTTTAAAGGTCCATAAATCCTCCGAAGAATTTTTCGCTCGTACACGCCAATCGCCTCCTCATCCGCTGCTGTCATTGTCCATGCTTCTGCGCCGTATTGCAGGACTGGGATGATGAGCGACTTGTATAGCGCTATTTTCGTTCTTCGAGAGAAGGCTCTGCTCTTGAACTCCCTACTGTTTGCAAGAGTTATTCTTCGGATTTCCAGGTTGTTGTTGTTGTCGCCGGTAATCATCGTCCCGAGGTAGACAAAACACTCTACAGATCTTTCTCTGGAAAGATCTCTAAGTCTTGATAAAGAAATGAGCCCGATCAGTTGGCATTTGGGCACTGGCACAGTATATACTCCATCAGCAGATTAAAGAAGTCACACGATAGGGTATCAGCCTTGCTAAGACTTCTCTTGGTATCAAATGGTTCGGAGAGGTTCTTTCCTACTTTAACGAAGCTTTGATTGCTTCTCAACGTCATCATGCAAAGTCAAACGTACTTTGCTGGTATACCAAAGGTAGACTGGGCTTCGAAGAACCTTGACCTTATCGGTGTGTCAAAGGCTGATTTATAATCAACAAACAGGTGGTAGGTTTTGATAGATCTCACATAGGTCTTCTCCAGGGTTTGTAGTAATGTGAATATTGGGTTAGTGGTGGATTTACCAGGTCTAAAGCCACACTGATAAGGTCCAATCAGTGTGCTTATGAGCGGCTTTAGACGTTCACAAATAATGCACGACAGAATCTTATATGCGATGGGAAGGAGACTGATCCCACGGTAGTTGGCGCAAACTGCTGGGTCTCCTTTTTTAAAAAGTGGACAAATTACACTTAGACTCCAATCTTCGGGCATGTGTTCGTCGGACCATATTCTGCAGAGGTGTTGGTGCATACACCTTACCAACTCCTCGAAGCCAGTCTTAAACAATTCAACGGGTAGCTCATCAGCACCAGCTGCTTTGTTATTCTTAGCCTTTTTATGGCTGAACAGAATTCGTGATGGTCCGGTGGGTCTATTTCAATATCGTCGATTGGTGGCATTGATACTTCTCCAGAGGCGGCATTGTGTTCGTCGTCGCCACCCATCAGGTTGGTGAAATCAATGTTGTCGCAGTTTTTTTTTGGTGGAGTTCTTTTGACGGTGGTGGGTCCCAAGCCCGACGCACCAACCCTTTATATTGTACCCTGTAAGGAGGGCTCGCCGGTCACGTTAGCCAGAAGCTTTTCGGATGCAAAGCATTCTCTTACAGGAGGTGTGAGTCGACTTGAGACGCAGTAAGCCAGGATCGCGCTGGGTTCGCCTAGTTGAACCGGTTAGTAGCTTTTCCTCAGTATATACGCCCCATTAGGTCCAGAACGTCTATGACTAGAAATTTCTGGACGACCATCATTTGGTGCAATAAAATTGCATCACATGTCCAAAAATATGTGTGTGTATGTTTGTAAGTATTTAAATTTTTGTGCACATATGTATATTATGTTCGGGTTGAAAAATGTTCCATTCAAGATCAGCGGTAAATCTTTATTCGTTATGTGGTCGGGTGTGGCGCACCGGTAGGAGTAGTAGTAGTAAAAGTTCTTTATTCATAGAACAATTAGATATATATATAGGCATGGCATTTTTGCCGTTTGCCTTAAATATAAAATTATACAATTCACATAAATATAAAACTGGAGCTACCGGAACGCCCTTCCTTCAGAGTTACACCACCTACCTTACCCCCTTGTCACGAGATAGTAGATCTTTCACTCCTCAGGATGAAGTCCCGGGCTCCACTAATTAATATAAAATCAGATTCAAAATTCAGATTTCTCTTTTAGATCGCTTCCTGCAGGATTCTTGACCTGTATTTGTGAGCATCCAGCAGGTATTTTGCCAGCCCACTCCAAGATTGCCCGTTTAGAGTTGCTTCAAGCTCTTCCAATGTGAGGTATGCTCTGCCCCATGAGCGGATCCTCAGCTCCTTCAAGATTGGACATACTGCTATGATCTCTGTCACACCTCTGTTGCGGTTGGAGCTGGCCAAGACAGATGTACAGCTACTGCCAATACGACAAACACTAAAGCCAAAGTGTGGCGTGGTAACGCAGTCCATGCAGACTCGGACTGCGAGTCGCACGGCGGCTCAATAAACTCGGAGGCCGAGGAAAAGCTGCTGCTCTCCCCAGTCCAGGCGGGTTCTGGTACCTCAAGTAAGGTAAGGCCCAAAAAGACTAAGGAGGGCATGTGAGCGAAGGCCCAACACAAGGCGGCGCTCAAGATCAAAGCGCGGCTCGATGGCAGCGGTAAGCTCTCCCCAGAAGAGAGCAACAAGCTGGCATGGGCCGAGCAAAATATCAAGGAGGGTCGCAAGCACTATGAAAGCCACCTCCGCCGCATACGTTAACAGGGTGGAGGAGAGCGTGGTAATGAAGCGGCAGCGCTCATCCGAGCAAGCGAAGATAGAGGCCCCAGTCACTAAACGGCCATGCCCAAGACCGAGGAGCCATGCTTTACCAAGCTCCACCCCAAACACACAAAAACCGGCAAAGGAGTCAGCCAGTGACGTGGCAAAACGGCATCTCACCGTAGCCGATCTCACCCTCAAGTGGATCAAAAGCGTCATTGTAGACTTGGTAAGCCCATGGGAGGGTGCACAGGTGGAAGTTGTTGACAGAACACGTATTCCGTCAGTTCCGAAGGCGAAAGTGCTCTTTCCAAGGGTAGTACCAAAGGAGCAGGCGTTGAAGCTGTTACGGTGGCAAAACCCGGACGTGCCAAGCGACTGGAAGGTGCTATATGTTGCTAAGCCCGACAAGAACGGGCAGCACATGGTCCTCCAGATCAACAAGTAGGCCGACGATTTGCTCTTCCCAAGGTTCGGGAAGATGGCGTGGGGAGTAGGCAGAGGTGCACGACTCAAAAAGCGCCACCCGGAACAAGATCGAGCACACGCTGGAGGCAGGGGAGGTCGAGAAGGACCTTGGCATCGACGAGATGGTCGAAAGAGCCAGCAGCCTCGACATTACAGAGGCAGTGCACTCTGCTGAGAGCGAAGGGGATGGTGCCTCAGCCATGGTAGTTGACCCATCCAGCCTGGAGAACGACGAGGATGACGATTCAACCATGGTAGTTGATCCATCCGGGCCGGGGGACGCCGACAACGGTCATGCAGTTGAAGGTCCTCCAGGTCAACTTGCATAAAAGCAAGCTGGCGTCGGCGGAGCTCCTGATAAACCTTGAGGAAGGGCCCGCCGATGTGGCCTTAGTTCAGGAACCTTTGATTGCGCCAGGGAACAAGGTCTCAGGGCTAAGGTCGCAAAACTACAATACTTTCCATCCCACCGCGGTAAGTAAGGCACGGACAGCAATTCTGGTTAGAAAAGGCATCTATGCTTACCTTATGTCAAACTACAGCACGGACGACCTCACAGTTGTGGCCCTGGAAGGCCACGATGATGAGCCAATAATAATTGCGTCCTGCTACATGGCCCACGAGCGAGAGTCACCACCGGCCGAGCTCGTACGTCTAACGGCCGAGGCGAGTAGGAAAAACCAGCCACTTGTCATCGGAACGGACGCCAACGCACACCACACAGTGTGGGGCAGTCCGTACATAAACGACAGAGGTGCGTCTCTACTAAGCTTTATGCTACAAACTAACATAAAAGTAGAAAACATTGGAGATGTGTCCACATATGTGGGGCCAGCATCGGCCAACGTCCTAGACCTAACTCTGACCTTAGGGAACAGTACTCAGGCATCAGAATGGGGAGTCCTCGAAAGACTCTCCTTCTCAGACCACAAGTACATCCATTTTAAGATCGAGTTCGACCACAACCAAACCAGAAAAGCCTACAGGAACCCCCAGAACACCAACTAGGTGAAGTACCTTAAAACGGTAGAATCAAAACTACCTACGCCAGCGAACATTTGATCGGTAGACTATATTGAGAAGACGCTCACGTCCAACCTAACCGAGCATACAAATCCTTATGGAAACTCACAGTTAGCACACGGAGAACCAGACCCCCCTGGTGGACCCCAGCGCTGAAAGAGCAGAGAAAGGACGTGCAAGAATGCTTCAAACTCGCGAAAGAAGCAGATGAGCAAATAATTTGGGAAGAATACAAGATAAGACTTCAATTCTTCAAAATAGAAGTACGAAAGGCAAAGCAAAACGCGTGGAGAACCTTCTGCTCCAGCATAGAGAAGGCCTCCGAAACAGCTAGACTCAAGAAACTGCTGTCAAAGCAGCCACCCAGGCAGAGTCAGCTGAAAACGAACGACGGCCACTGGACGGAAAGCAGCAGGAAAGCGACATGCGCTCTTCTTGATGCGCACTTCCCAGGCTGTACTGTAGTCACTGAGTCAGATAAGCCTCATGACCTACACACGCAACAAATCAACATCCCAAATAACATCATTACTCCAGAGAAATTCCGTTGGGCGATCGACTCGTTCGCGAGTTACAAATCCCCAGGACTGGATGGAATATTCCCAGCCATGCTAAAGACGAGCAAATACGCAATCCTCCCATGGCAGCAATCCATTTTTGAAGCATGCTTGAGATGGAGCTATGTACCTGTGGCCTGGGAAAATGCAGATCTCCACATAAGAGAAGGCTTGAACCTGACCTTGGAGAATAATTAGTACGCCTACACGAAAGGGAAATCGGTGGAAACGGCACTACACTCCCTAGTAGCCACCACCGAGAAGGCACTGTACCATCAGGAATTTGCCCTGGGAGCATTCTTAGATATATCTAGTGCATTTAACAACGTCACCACAGAAGCGATAATGCGAAGCCTAAGGGCACTAGCAATACACAAGGCATTGGACTCCTGGATATACAACCTGCTGAGCTGCAGAAGAGTATAAGCCGAGTGGGGTACCACCACCATGACGAAAGAGGCACATGGAGGAATGCCTCAGGGCGGGGTCCTGTCGCCCCTTCTATGAAACCTTGTGGTCAACGAACTATTACGAAAATTCCGCAGGAAAGCATCCAAGATAACCGCATATGCTGACGACATAAGCATAATTATCATGGGTCCATCGACTCTCAGCTTAATCATGGACTCTACTCTCAAAGAGATACTAAAGTGGGCCACAGAAGCCGGACTCAGTATCGATGCGGAGCAGACGGACCTGATTCTCTTCACCAAGAGATACAAGGTACCGCAATGGACTCCACCTACGATAAATGGAATACAGCTAACGCCAAAGAATAACGTAAAATACCTTGGAGTAGTAATCGACAGTAAACTGTCATGGAGACTCAATGTGGAGGAAAGGGTGAAAAAGGCAACCAATGCGCTATATAGATCCCTGACGATGCTAAGCAGCACTTGGGGCCTATCACCAAGTCTAACGCACTGGCTCTTCATCTCAGTAATACGACCGATACTACTACATGGCATATTGGTATGGTGGCAAGCCACGGAGAAGTCCACATATCTAAAGCTGATGGAAAAGGCCCAGCGGCAGGCATTAGTCTGCATAACAGGGGCGCTGAGGTCCACTCCAACAAAAGCACTCGAACACATCCTAAGACACCCTGGACATCCAAGCACGCCTCCTTGCACAAAAGACGGCCCAACGTCTTTGTGCGGCAGGCGCCATGGCGCTACTAAGCTATAGACACAGCATGGTGGGTAGAGTGATCAACAGTACCACGGACTACATGATCTCAAAAACCAACTTCACAGGTGCATCAGCATTACTGGGACCAGAAGACTGAGCCGAGTTTGAGGCTCTCCTATAAACTGCCAGACCACTGCACCATAATCCCGGCGGAAGCCTTCGAATTAAGGAAAGCAGAGGAATTGGCAGAGCAATACGCACCAAACAACCAAATAAACATATACATTAACTCCAAAAATGTTCTGGCAAGCAGGGAGGCAATAGATTCCCTTAGCATCTCTAGAAAGGTGCAAATCTACTGGATTCCCAGCCACCGGGGCATTGATGGAAACGAAATGGCTGACAGTCTTGCAAAAGCCGGAACCGCACTAAGCCAAGAAGCAACACTAAACATATCTATCTCCGTTCAGACGCTACACAGCAAGATGGAGGAGATAGCGGAGAAAGAAGCAGAGGAAAAGTGGAAGAACACAACCGGCTGCAGAATCTCAAAAATCATGTGCAAGACAAGAGACAAAAAACAACGGACATCTCCAGGAAATGTAAGGAACCTGGAGTCGTCGAAACTTTGGAACACCTCATCTGCAGCTGCCCAGCGATCGCTAAGACAAGATTAAGACATCTGCACTCCCCAAGTCTCACCTCTCTTGAAGAGGCGGCAAGGAAGTCTCCCAAACATCTATTGGCATTTGCCAAAACGTCAAACATTCTCTTGGATTTCTAATGGTACCCAGAAAAAACCACCCGGCCTCACTAAGGACCGTAAGGTCTATGTGTGGCCCCAGCCGGAACTACCTACCTTTAGAAAATAGTATTTACACATCCGTTCACCTTTTACCAGCTATCGGAGCAAATTTTGAAAAAGCAAAAATTCTCAAACTTTGCCTTTCGGATTCGGCGTTAAGCTGTAGGTCCCTGTATCTTGTGCGAAAAAAAAAGCACATACGCCAAGAGTTTGAGAGAAGCTTGGCCAGGCCCTGTTTGGTGCTGTTGAGCCAATTTTATATTTACAAATCTTTAGTCCCTTCATTATTTAGTGACTGATCAGTCATTGTGACCAATAATAAAGCTTAGATTTTACGTGGTGATAAAATTTTTGCACCAATTGTGACAATGCAATGTTGTCGAGCGGTAGTCTGTTTTATTTTAAATATTTCTTGGAAATGAATGCAAGAGCCTCAAATTAAGAGTGATCCGAAAATCCATACATCAATCAATACTTGGGCTCGAAAAAAATTCACTTAGGAAAGGTACCTAGTACCCTCACTGTTGACAAGGTAAATAAAAATTAGGACCTAGGTAAGGTAAAAGGTACTCGAATTTGAAAATACCGAGGTAAGGTAAAAGGTACACAAAATTTGTAGCTAAGTATGTACCTAGGTATTTCCAAACACTGTTTGGTTGCTGCACCTATTACTATGTACTAGTAAATGCATTTTGGGTGGATTTTCTGTCTATTGTCCCGTAATGATCTATATGGATCATTTCAAAAGGATTGTTTGATTTCGGTATGTTGTGTAAGAATTTTTCCACTTTTCCAATTTTTGTCGAAAATTCTATACATTTTGATTAGCTAACTCTAAGCTAACCCCGTGAACTTCCCTTAGGGAAAAATGCAACTCGATTCCAGACCAAACGCGGTGTTTCGTTCATCAAGTATTTTCGACAACTGACTTTATTAAAGGTAAATGGTTTGACTTCTGCCTAGCGAGCATGCAAGCGCACAAAGCAAAGAGAGCAACTACAGATAAGCACAATCGGATAAAAGAGTAATCTTAAGTCTATGATCAAGCTAGCTTCAATGCGATATCTGTGCATGGGTTCTCTTAAATTGTATGTTTTGGTTATGCCAAATTATAATAATATGCATTTAATTGCTGATAGTATTTGAACTGACTGTGACCAGTCTTCAATCTATGGGGAGTGGGGCTAGCCGCTGGATAGCACGTTTGCATATGCCCTTTTTAGTCTTCACCTCAGCAACTCGCACCTTTCCATCAGCTCCAGCGGTGACCTTGACGACGACGCCTAGGAGCCACGTTTGCGACGGAGCGTTGTCCTCGTGTATCAGCACGACCGTGCCTTCCTCTAGGTTCCGCTGATCTTTGGTACACTTCTGCTTCTGTTGTAGGCCGAGAAGGTATTTTCGAGACCAACTGGTCCAGAAGCGTTCCTTGATCGCGGACACGAGCCGCCATCTGCTCACGTAAGGCAGCTTGTCGTCGCTCACGCGCTGAGTGGATACGGGAGGCAGCGCTTCGAGCGCTCTGCCAGCTATGAGATGGGCTGGGGTCACCGCTTCTATGTCGTTGGGGTTGGTAGTATCGGCCACGATCGGGCGTGTGTTCAACACCGCGTCGACTTCTACAATGACGGTATCGAGCTCGTCTTTGCTCAATAGCGCGCTGCCGATTGCCCGTATCATGAGATGCTTCGCGGACTTCACTGCGGCCTCCCATAGGCCGCCGAAACGGGGCGCGCGAGGGGAAATGAAGATGAATTCCGTGCCGCGAATCGCAACATGATTGACCACTGCATCCTTGTGAGCGATAAACTCCTTCCTGAGATCTTGAAGTTGTCGAGCAGCTCTGACAAAAATGGTGGCATTGTCGCAGTATAACCGAGCCACAGGGCCCCGACGTCCTAGGAACCTGGAGAGACACATAATGAAAGATTTAAACGTTAAGTCATTCACAATTTCTAAATGAACAGCTTTGGTAATGAAGCACACAAAGACTGCGATATACATCTATACAGGCGGCTTGCCGAGCAGTTTCAAAGATACTTTAATCGGACCACAGAAGTCCACTCCACTGACTTCGAATGGAAACTTTCCGTTGAGCCTATCAGTGAGTAAATTTCCCATTATTTGGGAGAATAAGCGAGGTTTGTATCGGAAGCACAAAACACATTGGCTTACAATAGAACTGCATGTGTGACGTGCATTGACAATCCAGATTCTGTGTCGTAGCAAGCTAATTAATATTCTTGGTCCTGCATGATGGTTTGACCGATGCAGATGCTGTATGAACGGCTTTGTGAATCCACTATTTTTTGGCATGAGCAATGGGTACTTCGCATCGTATGGTAATGGAGCATTCAGCAATCGACCACCAACCCTTAACAGCGGTAACATCCGATTTCCATCTTGATGTTGAAAGATAAATGGAGTCATCTTCTGGTAGCTTGCTTGCAATATTTCTGACCTTTCTAGTTTCCGAAGTACCTCTGCAAATGCAACTTGTTGAACACTGTGCACAACTGTTAAAAACGCTTGGTTTAGTTCCTGGGCAGTGATTACGGTGGACGAGTAGTGACCTCCTTTCCTTCCTCGAACAAACCTCAAAAAGAATGAGACTATCCTTAGGATCTTTAAATACGACGATTGGTTTTGAACCAGAGTTAGAAATCGACCAGGCTCACTATCGGCCGCGATGAGAACGGTTGCTGATGTGCGTTTTTCCAGTAATGCCTGTTCGTCAGACAGCTCGAAATGAGGGTTTTTTGGCCAAAATTCCATTTCCTTTTCTAAGAATGATTTGCCCTCAAACCAAAGGGAATCAATCAGCTCGCTAATTGCACAACCTCGAGAAACTAAATCAGCGGGATTTTCCTTGGTTGGCACATGGCGCCACACGGCGTCTGATGTTAGCTCTTGAATGTCTGCTACACGATTTGCAACAAACGTATTCATGGTCGAAGGATGCTGCTGCAACCAATGCAGCACTACTTCAGAATCGAACCAGAAAATGATTCGCTCCACTGGAAAGTCGATGTCTTCGCTAACCGTCTCCCAGAGTTTGGCCAGCAAATGTGCAGCACAAAGCTCTAACCTGGGAATAGTATTTGTTTTCAGTGGTGCGACTCTGGACTTGGCGGTAAGCAGGTGGACTGATGCACCTTGACACTGACGAACTCGAGCGTACAGGCAGCAACCATATGCTCTCGATGACGCATCTGCAAATCCATGAATTTCGCATGCATTTGCTTGAGTCGTCCCAATGGGTCGTGGAATTGATATTTTATCAAGATCTAAAAAACAAGCAGCCATTGTCTCCCAACTCTGCAGAAGTTCCTGAGGTAGCGAATCGTCCCAACCGAGCTTGTACAACCATAACTGCTGAAGAAGAATTTTTGACTTTGTTGTGAGTGGGCTTAACAACCCAAGGGGATCATACAAACGAGCTGAGAAGGATAAAATGGAACGTTTAGTAGGGACCTTGTTTGTGTCAAAGTCCATTAAGGAGTACTTAAACACGTCCGTATTGGGAGTGAGACCCAATGTCTTTGTATCTTTTTGTTCTCCGAGTATCACAGATGTGTCATTGGACTCAACGGCGCTAAGTTGGACATTTGAAGCCCACTTAGCAAGTGATAGTCCAGCTGAGTCCAGGATTTCTATAAGTTCACGGCAAACGACCTGCAACTCCTCCTGGGTATCGGCTCCTGATAATAGGTCGTCCACGTAGAAATCTCTGACCAATACTCGTGACCCAATTGGATGAGATTTAGCATACAGCTCGCTAAGATGCATTAATCAACGGATTGCTAAGAACGGCGCTGATGCCGTACCATAAGTCACCGTATTCAGACGAAATATTTGAAGTAGATCCGTAGGGTTCTCTCTCCAAATAATCAGCTGAAACTGGCGCTGACTCTCGTCAATTTGAATTTGACGGTACATTTTTGTTATGTCCGCTGTAACTGCAAACGTTCGAAAACGGAATCGTAAGAGAGTTGAGAATAAACATGGTTGAATTGTAGGTCCTACCATTAGCAGATCATTTAAAGATAAGTGAGCTGACGATTTGCTAGATGCGTCATAAACTACCCGTAATTGGGTAGACGTACTTTGCGGTCTTAGCACACATTGGTGGGGTATAAAATAATGTGGCTCTCTCGGCCCGAGGGCAGTCGTAAAATCGATTCCTTAAACTATTTCTCGCAAAGCTTTTGTTCTGGGGTGTATAATTTAGCTTCAGTAGCATTTGGAATTTCTTCCAACTCCCAGAAATTTTGCAACAATGCATCGAGCGGACAAGGATCTTGTAAAACGCTTAGCAAGGCACTTGGTTGTAGGAGTTGACTCTTCAATGACTTGTATCGGCCTGATACAATCCACCCGAACACACTGTTTTGGTTTGTCGCTGCCACATTTAATGTGGCCAGCAACCATCAAATCAAAAAAGGCATCTGCTCCCAGAAGAAGATCAACCCGCTGCGGTTTATAGAACATTGGATCTGCGAGCTGTACATGTTTTGGAATGGATAAATCAGTAGCCTGAATTGCTCTTTCAGGTTGATAAGAAGATACGGATGGAAGTATACTGAACTCAGCTTCCATTTGGAAATCAGTTACTCTTGAGGCTACTGTAGTCTGGACCGTATGCTCAGTGGATGAATTTGACTTCCCGATTCCAAGTAATCGAATCTCTTTTCTTACTCTCTGAAGATTTAAAGTATTGGCTAAGCCTTCTGTTATAAAGCTGACCTGAGATCCCGAGTCTAATAACACTCTTGCTACTTGATAGTCACCGAGCTGGCCCTTTATTTTTACTAAAGCTGTAGCTAAAACGACTTGATCCGTCTTATCTGACATGGCATGGTTAACGGAGGATGTAAGAAACTCCAGTTGGGTGGCTAATGCAGTTTGAGTAGGCACTGATAGAGCTGGTGTAACTTGCAAAGAGTCTGATGCATATCTATGCAGCAACGTATGGTGGGGCTTAGAGCAAACTCGACAATGTGTCGATTTGCAAGTTCCCACATTATGTCCTTTTTTGAGACAATTGAGGCACAATGGAAATGTTTTAGCGAACTTGTATCTATTAGCAAGTGTCGTTAAATTGAACGAAGAGCACGAATTAATAAAATGTTCATTTGATTTACAAAAGACACATTTGTGGGGGTAAGATTGTTCAACTTGAGCTACTGCTAATGCTGTTTTAGAACCTTTTTTTTGTTGACTATCTCGATTAGGTTTGCGGAATTTTACTGTAGTCGAGCGTTTCCTCCCATCGTGATAGCGTTCCTACATCGACCTTTGACATTACTACGTGGATAAGCATAGCATTTACTATCTTCTTGTCGTCACCCACAGACAACATCGACTCGTAGATTGCGGTTACCGTGTAGACCATCGACCTTAAAGCCACAGCAGATGGACTAGATATTGACGGAAGTTCAAACAATTTCGAAATACTTTCAAAGAAAATTAAGCAATCATTGTCGGTCACTCTTTTTAACGCCGCTAAGGCTTTCGGATAGTTACTTTCTGTCACTTGAAAGGCCTTTACAGTACCCAGAGCTTCCTTTTCGAGACATGCGAGCAAATGGTTAAATTTTTCCACGTTTGTTAACATCTCATCATCATCGACTAAACTGTCAAACAGCCCTATGAAATTTTTGTACTCTGAGTAAGTCCCACTAAACTTTGGCAACTTCATCTGTGGCAGTTGTCTATGATGTATAGGTAAACTCGAACCGTTCATTGTGGAGTTTGCTATACTCTTGCGTTTTGAAGTTCCTCCAATAGATTTCAGCAGGCCCTTGGTAGTCACACATAACTCTTCCAGTTCTGCACAAGATGATAACTCAGGGTTGATTTTGTCCAATGCCCACTGAACTTTGAACGCCTTTCCCACATACTCGTTCAAAGTTTCAGTACGATATTCTAATTGTAATGCATCCATAGAAATAGTGCCAGTGGTAATGGATTTTTTAATGCGCGATATGTTAGCGAGTAATACGTCTCGTTCTTGAAGCAGTACAATTTCATCAGATTCCTTCACTAAAGAAGCATTGGCAACCCTTGCATAAATGTATGGAAGTACAATATCAAGTTCTCTACTGGTCTATGAATACAGACCAAAACGAAGGTTTGACTTTTTGGCTATCAAAGTCAAAGGTCTTTAAACTTTCTTGCCGACTAAGAATGAGACTAAAGAGAATCAAGTAATTACCGCTGTTGCAGCAGCCAATCTTTGTGCACACACAATGCCCGTTAGAAATAAATTTGCGCAGGCGTAGCAACTGCACCTCTACACAAATGTATGCGCCTGTGTGTGTGTATGTCTAAATTGAGACGACGAATTCACCTTTAATAAACCTCTAATTTGCGATTATGTACAATGTACATGCATATGTACATGTGTAAATTCAATTTGTTTATTTACCGGTATCAAACTTCCGTCTTCAATAGTCCCATGGATCTATTGAGTATAATAAATTGGATTTGTTACCTTATTAGAGGAGCTAGCCATATGCCCTTTGCAATGATAGCAGCAACCCATGTATCCAGCAACAACAACAAGCGCAGTGTACTCGACTTGAGACCGAATTGTCCAAGCGATCGCAATTGACTCTCCAGGAAAATCCAAACTCAACCCGAATCAAAGTCCAACCTAAACCAAAGTGAGCAGCCGACGATATCCACATATCCAAATCCGCGATGGGTCCACCCGGGGGCGCCAAAATGATTAGCTAACTCCTAGCTTATCCCGTGAACTTCCTTTAGGAAAAAATGCAACTCGATTCCAGACCAAACGCGGTGTTTCGTTCATCAAGTATTTTCGACAACTGACTTTATTAAAGGTAAATGGTTTGACTTCTGCCTAGCGAGCATGCAAGCGCACAAAGCAAAGAGAGCAACTACAGATAAGCACAATCGGATAAAAGAGTAATCTTAAGTCTGTGATCAAGCGAGCTTCAATGCGATATCTGTGCATGCGTTCTCTTAAATTCTATGTTTTGGTTATGCCAAAATATATTATTAATTGCTGATAGTACTTGAACTGACTGAACACATTTCAAACAATTCCAAATATGGTCCTCTACTTTTGTCCTATTATTCGGAAGCCAGTAACTTTTTCCTATCAATTCTATAACTTTGTTGATATTTACCTACATGGCCCATTTTGTCGAGGTACTTATACAACACGTGCAATTTCATTGCTGCAGGAGTATAAAACAATTACTTTTTATTCTACATCTTCTCAAATAAGACTCCGTTTCTCATTTCATAAAATATGAGTTCTCTGACCTGAAATTCTTTTTTCAACATTATTATTTTCGGATCGTTAATTTTTCTTCAAACGTATTTGTCTCGATTACATTAATACTCAAACTTCTACTTAACGCATCTACATGCTGCATTCGCTTTCCTGTCCTGTGATCTAATACATAATCAAAACTTTGTTTAATGCCATAGTCTGCCATGCAAATAGACACGGAATCTTCTTAAGGCATAAATTATCGCAAGTGTCTCCAATTCGTAGCTATGGAATTTTGATTCTGCTTCAGAAGTTCTTTTTGAAAAATAGAGTACTTGATGCCATTTTTTGTCTCCCTTCTTCTGAACTAATACTGCTCCGAAACCTAAAGCACTAGCATCGTAATGCAGTTTTGTCTCAGCTGTTGAATCAAATAAACAAACAAACTCAAAAAAAAACAAACTTTAAAAGTTTCCTCTTCCAAGTTTCAAAAGACTATAATTCATTTTTCCCGAACACAAATTTTCTTTTCTTTTTAGTCCAATTGTACAGTGGTTTCGCCATTATCGAAAAATCTTTAATAAACCGTCTGAAGTATGTAACGAACAGGAGGTATATTAGTGTCAGCTCTTAGTTTTCATTCGAGGGAGTCCTATCAGACATCAAGCTATTTCAAACAGACTTGTTTTCACTACCCATATCTGAAATGACCATTCGCGTATATGGCCAACACCGGTCCTACTAGAGAATGAATGCCAGACGGGACCCGTTAATAGGGCTAGCAAAGCAGTCGGCTGGGGGGATTCTTGGCAGACACAACTCTAGTACCATCAAACATATTAATTATATAACGAGTCCCTGGTTCCTACACATACAGTATGAATATTATTGCTACCTAAAACAAAACTATTGATACTACATAATTGTGCAAATCAAACTGAGGGAAAATAAAGAGAAGCATTAGTCATTCATATGCACTCGCTTAGATGTAGATGCGAGGCAGGCGTCTTAACCCTCCCAACCTTGATTCATGTTCGCCTTTGATGTACATGAATCCCTTAACAAACGTGCCTTTAAACTTTTCACCCCATCACCAAAGGAATGCCGAAACTTAGTATTTCATTTTTCAAAACATTACAAAATTTATTTCAAGGCTTTTAAATTAAACTGGGAATTTAAACTTCTACCCATTTTTAAAGCTCAATCTGTAGTTATATTTGGAGTACGATTATACACTGTGGTCGGGCGTGGCGTACCAGTCGTATGTGTGGCTGCTGGTGCGGGAGGTTGTGGGTTCGATCCCGCCTCGGACCATCTAATAGAAAAAGTTTTTTCTTTCTTTAGAAGAAAGCTTTTACACACCCGATCACCTTCACCAGCTACTGGCGCCAGCTGTGAAGTAACTAGCCATGAACGAGAGCGTAAGTTAAAGTCGGCTCTAACCGACTTCGATATACCCGTTACTCATGGAAACCAATGTTTAATAGCCTTCCTGTGAGCCTGAGGTGGGACAGCCGAAAAGTATGCAACATTTTTTACTCGGCTATTTATCATCCGATCTTGATGAAAATTTCAGGGCTTATAGATATGGCGAATATAAATGTAAGTTTTAAATTTAAGATCGATATCTCAAAAATTGGAGTTATTCAACATTTTTTATTGGGGGGGCGGGGGTGGGTGTGCCAAAAATTTGAAATAAACTTGATCTGCGTGGAGACAATAGGAGTCTACATTTCAAAAATGGTTGCACTAGCTCTTCTAGTCTCTGAGATCTAGGTGTTCATACAGACAGACGGACATGGCTATATCGACTCGGCTGTTGATGCTGAACAAGAATATACATACTTTATATGGTCGGAAATGATTCCTTCTGCCTGTTACATACATTTGCACGACTTTGGTATACCCTTTTACTCTACGAGTAACGGGTATAAAAAGCAAATTCTCTAACTATTGCCGTTCGGATTCGGCGTTAAACTGTAGGTCCCTTTCTCTTGTGCGAAAAATTATAAGCACACACGCCAAGAGATTGAGAGAAGCTTGTCCCTGGCCCTCCTGGAGGTGCTGTTTGAGCCAATTTTACTTTTACTTTACGATTATACACTATCTATTATATATATACTAACAAAACCTTTCAGAGATAATAAACAAGAAATTTACTTGTCTTCAGGAATAGATTAGCGAAAGGCTTAATTAACTTATAGCTCTTTTAATTCAATTTTAAAACGAAGTCCATTCAACCCAAAAGATTGGTAACTCTCGATTCTATGCAATTTAGTCGACACTTTGCTTGTGCGTACATAGTACGATTCTGAGATCGCTATGTTTTAATTACCCGAGACTTGAACACAAAGTATAGTAGTAGCTGTCGCTGAAGGCGCACTTACAAATACAGGTGACGATGAGAGCTCTACTCGATTCTGCTGCTGGGGAGGCTACAATATTATATAAATCATGATCTGGGTCAACTAAATCTTCGATCGAATTATGACCGTGACAAAAATATTGTGAGAGATTCCAGAGAATTGTTGGTTGAGTTGACTTCATTTGTTTCATGCGCTAGAGTAGCATTATGGATGGCTCAATTAAGGTCAACCGCTTATGTACATATAAAGCCAAAGGGAAACCTTATAGCTGGCTTTCGCTTGTCCACTCCGGTTAACTCTGGTGTTCTCCGAATACACAGATTCCTACACCATCATTTGCAAGTGTTATTTATCGGCTCTTTCCTTCGCTATACACACATCTGGAAAACGAGGGTCTAGGCTGCTTGCGACACCTTACGACTTTCTAACTCGATCTTATGGCAGCGCTGCTATGTCGGCCTGGCAGTGGCGATGTCAACCCCAAGTGGTTGGCAGCCCGGCAGCGCTTCAATGCCTTTTGCGTACTCCTGGCCAAGATTCCAATACAAATGATTGCCGAATGAAAACCAAAACCAAATCTGGATGGACAGACAAATTAGTTCCTGGCGCTAAACTCGTACAACACTCCTGTGTGCTCCTAAGCTAATATTACCTTGCGCTGCAGTGGGTGGGATGTTTAAAATTGGCCCCCAAAGCCCGTCAAGAGTTTCCATAGAATACTGTTTCTGCCTATTGTACTTGGAGGTTACTCATAACATTAGGGCCATGTTCGATATGAATTACATGCAATATTTACCCACTTAAATTTGATCAAATTCCCACTGCATACAAAAAGGATGTTCAGTCCACCAAAATAACAACAATAAGCACTCTGTGTTGTTGTATTAACACGGTTGATTAACAAAAAGGTAAATTTGTCGAAGGGTGGCACTGGAATTTATTTTTTACGTCTGATCGTCAACGAATGACAAGGAAAGAGAGCGGAACTGGCAGCCATCATTGGTAAAGTTGACAGACAGTTGCAAGCTCAGGGTTGCTGATCGATAGATTGGCTTGCTGCTTGATGAGTCTTAGGGCCTATACACGAGCAGAGCTTTCATTCTTGATCATGCAAATCACGGCTTTTATTTATAAAAGCAGTCACGTTGCGAAATGCTTTGAAAATTGCGACGATCATTACACACCAGATAACTTGCCATTTCTCTTTCCAAATGAGCAAGTTAGATGGAAGAGGTCGATTCTGTGTTGAATGTCCTTGGCTGCATATGTTCCTATAGGCTTCCCTTGTAAATCTTCAAGGATATAATAGTTCCTAATTTTTCACGAACTCTTGCCTTAACGAACAATTGACCCAGTTTCGCATAAAAATTTTTCCCAAAGTTACTTTGTGCAAAGTTTCGAAGGCACACCTCTTGACCAATTTTGAAGCTTACCGGTTTCGAGCGCAAGTTATATTGTCGAACATAAGAATCATATGACTGATTCAAGTGTGCTTTCACATCTGATCGACTTAAAGCTAGTTGATCATCTCTTTGAAGCTGTACTTTGGGTTCATCTAAACTGTTTGAATTACTCAACAATTTATACGAAGCATGCGTAACCATATCTAATCCGCATAAAGCGTGGTACGGTGAACACCCTATCGACTGATGGACGCTGTTTCGTTGGGCACAACTTATAGTTATTACTTAGAACTCAAATTAGCATCCCACATTGTTTGGTCTGTTTTCAAGAAAGCACGGTTTCCCGCTAATAATGAGCGGTTAACTCGTTCGCTTGCATGTGTTTGCGGTAAGTATAAGGTAGTATAGGTATGACGAATACCTAGCTCAGTGAGAAACTCATTAAATTCTTTCCTTTTGAATTGTGATCCGTTATCACTGACAATGGTTTCCGGCACCCCATAACATTGGAAAATCTCCCGAAGCAGAAAGTCTTGAATTGCGTTAGATGTAAACTTTCGCATAGGGCAAAGCCAATGGAATTTAGACTTATGATCCAGCACGATCAATGCCTATGTGTCCTCTTTTTACTCCTAGGGTATGGGCCTAATAGATCTATGTAAAGGCGCTGAAATGGTCGGGATGTCTCAATTTGGTTTCCCAATGGCGGTCATAAGATGACATTTGGGGCTTTGGTTGTTTTGCACACTTCGCACCCGCGTACATACTCACGCACATCCTTTACCATTCCAGGGCAAAATAAGTTTCTGCTTATAAGATCTAGTGTCTTTCCTATTGCCCCGTGAGCGGCCATGAGAGAATCCTGAGCTACGGTGATAACATCTCTTCGCAGTTGCTCGGGAGCCCATAATTTCCATGTTATTTCATCTGTGTCTTCGTTTCCTGTGGAATGTTCGCGCTTTATATACACATAGCTATCCCTTATACTCATATCAGGCATGCGATGTGCTTCTTGACTAACACGAGCATTCAGGTTTTCGTAGTACTGATCTTTAAAATGCTTTGCGGATAAATCAACTTCAGGACCAAACTATGTAATTGACGACACTTCATCTAGATTGATGCGAGATAAGGCATCAGGGACGACATGATCCTTTTCTTTTCGGTGGCTAATTCAGAACTTATACGATTGCAGTTTCATCGCCCATCTTGCCAAACGACCGGTTAGATTGGGCTGACGCATGAGCCACACGAGGCTAGAGTGATCTGTTACGATCTCAAAATCCTGCATTTCAATATAACAGCAAAATTTATCTAACGCAATAATCACAGCCAAACACTCTCTTTCTGTAACGCTGTAATTTCTCTGGGCAGTCGACAGTTTCTTGGAGATGAACGCGATGGGCTGCTCATGTCCTTCAAGCGACAACTGAACAAGCACTGCGCCTATCCCATAATCACCTGCGTCGCAGTGATCGAAAAACTTTTTGGTAAAGTCAGGATTGACGAGTACTGAAGAGGATGTTAACGCATGTTTGAAAGTTTCAAAAGCGTGTTGTGCCTCCTCCGTCAAAATAAATTTCTTTTTACATTTAAGTGTCTCAGTTATAGCGAAGGATAGTTCCGAGAAATTTTGGATGAACCTTCGGTACCATCCTGCTAGACCCAAGAACCCCCGCACTTGACGTATGCTTTTAGTTATAGGCCAGTCTATAATAGATTGAATCTTCTGAGGATATGCCGAAATGCCATTATTCCCAATAATAAAGTCTAAATAAGCAACTTGCCTGACACAGAACTTGCTTTTCGCAATATTTAGGGTCAGATTTGAATTCTTAAATTGGTTGGCGATACGAATTAGTACATCAGCGTGATTTTCGAAACTATCCGACACTATACAGAGGTCGTCCAAGTAGCCAAATATGCAGAAGCGAAGATCGGGTGGTATTTAACGGTCTATTAGCCTGCTCATTGTTTGCGGAGCATTACAGAGCCCAAAAGGCATTACTCTGAATTGATAGAGTGGCCTGCCTGGGACTGGGAATGCTGTGAGGGCTTTTCCTCGATCAGACAGGTTGATTTGCCAGAAAGCGTCTTTAAGATCAAGTCGCGAAAGAATACCCTCAATACTATTGGGTACGCATCCTTGATGGCCATTTTATTTATTTGGCGAGCATCTAGACATAATCTGACCTTTTCAGGCTTTGACACGAGAACTCCAGTCACTGTTGGATGGCTCTATTACACCTAATGCAAGCATTCGGTCATTTCCTTGTACATTACCGATTCGACAGCAGGAGAAACAGGGTAATGTCTTTGCTTTACCGGCTTGACATTACCAACATCGATGTCATGAATCAGAGTAGTTTTCCCTAATCCTTGAATCGCCTCATTCGGAAATATTGACTTAATAGCTTTTAATTGGTTCTGTTGCATTTTGGTTAGAGGATAAAGCTTTATCTCGTCTGGTACTGGGAACTTTATTTCATAGTCAACTTCGGAAATTATTGCTGGTGCTAAGTTAAATTTTTTCAAAAAATCGATACCCAGAATTGATCTCTGCGAGAGAGCTGGTATGATGTACAATTTGATTTGCTTAGTGTCGTTATTATAGTACATATCTACAATTATTGTTCCAACTACGCTATGAGGGTTGCCATTAGCTGTTTTAACAGAGCGTTTAATTTTACAAAAATTGGGAAATTTTTCAAAATCCCCTTTGGCCAAGTCAGAGCCTACACAGCTGATGTTGCCACCTGTGTTCAGCAAACCTTGCTTCTCGAATTGTAGAAATTTAATCGCAGCATATGCTCGCATATCGTTTCGATTACATATGTCTTATGAAACTAGCAGGCTTCTAGTGAGTTTGACATTGGCCCAAAATTTCCTCAGTCGGGCGGTGCTTCGCTTTACTTTTCTTGGGTACTCTACCATCGAACAACACCCAAATATTTTTTCTCTTAGCTTATTATACTTTTCTAATCTTACGTGATAGGAATTTCCAACTTTTGGATTTTCCATGTTGCATTCTTCACTATTCATGTTTGGTTTAGTTTCTAATTTAAGTTGACTATTTTCTAGTGTCTTAAAGCTCTCCGGATCGATCTATTTATTATCGGTTATAGTGCTTAGTGGCTCTTCTTCGACGGTTGCATTCTGTTGCTGTTGAATTCAACCCTCTTTGGGTTTTCCAACCTTTTCTGTGCACAGTTTTGGCAATTAGGTTTTTACCTGTTGGGCTCGCCACAGCCGTAGCAAAAAATTGTCTTATTACTTAGACAGCTTTGCCAATGGTGACCTTCTTGTTGGCAGTTCCAACATTTGCCTAGATTAACCGCTGCTACCGAACCACAGTCGGAGATGTCACTGTTAGACGCGTCCTCGACTTCTGCTACATCCACTTTCCTTTTGACTGGAAATTTGCATCAAACTTTGACTGTTCAATCCGGAGAAAACGTTCTCTTTTAGCAATCGCTGCCCGTAAGTGCGAAACAGAGTGAATGGTTACGTATAACAATTCTCGTTTGATTTCCTTGAGCATATTACCCCTTAAAATTTTTAATAACTCTACATTATCGATTGGAGTGGAAAGTCTATCTGCCATTCGCATTATAGCTTCATAAAACGACTCAAATGACTCTCTTGGTTGCTGACGACGACGGCGAATTTCTTCCAGTCGATCGCTTTTTGTTCGGTGCTCTTGGTTACTCGTGTCGCAGAGCTGAACGAAAAGTCTTCCAAATTATTTTATCTACTCGATTGTGATAACGCCAGTACCAATCCAGCGCTTTGCCACTGAGAAGAATCGGCAGATTACAACAAACCATCGCAAAGTCGCCCTGCAAGGTTTCCTTGGTCAGTGAACGAACTCGATACAAAACTTGTCCACTTGCAAGCCACTTGGAGCCGTATCAAAAGTAATATGCCAGTTTGTAATGATTGTGGCAACCTTTTCTGGTCGCACAGTACATTGAGGACCTCGACTATCATGTGAGGTAAAAGAAGACTGGAAGTCTACTAAAAAAAGTACTGACTCACTTCTACGGGAACCGAGTTGACCCTGGTTTGCAGGGTAGTTATTAAGATTCAAATTCGAGAGCACAGTCGATATTGTGTTCGAAATCATTTCTGAAATATGGTTGTAATCCACTTCGCTGTGATTGGTCGGAGTAAGTGCATGACGTTGTCTGTTATTACGTTGGTTAGCAACTCTTAAGCCAGGTACTAATTCTTGTTGGTGGATGAAACCTCAAGTGTCTGGTCTTTTTAAGACTGCTCCCTGATTTCGTGCTGTCTGAAGCTCCCTTTCTAAATTTGTTCCTGGCTGGGAATACTGTAAATCTTGTGGTTGACATAGTACTTGACAGTTAGGACATTCAGGTTTCTCTGTTAACCAATTAGTTAATCAGTCCTGATGAAATGTGTGTTGAAAAGTTGTAGTAACACAAGCTGCGCTTGAATTCATAAGCCTCTGACATAGCACACATAAGTCCCATTCTTCACGAGTTGCATTGTCATCTGGGTTATTCGGGCTTCTAGTGAGCCCCATTTCTACTTGGATTCCTATCAAAATATATAAATATTCATATAATTCCTTATTTGGTGATGAGAATACTGGCTTAAAAACAAAAAAATTGATTGAATAACGCTCCAAAACATAAATGGTCTATTTCTGCAAAACATTGCATGTGCTGATCTATATTACTGTCCATTTTCCTACTTAATGTATTCGTGATACTTCTTTGGGCAATAATACCTGTAAGAAACAGGGCTGCAAGCCGGTTTTGAACCGAACCGGTTCGAACCCAGAATTCCGGCTTTTTTTTTACTGTGAACCAAACCCTGAACCGAACCACGGGGACGAAAATAGTTGAACCCGAACCCGTTCCGAACCCAAGCTTTTGGTTCGGTTAAAAAAAAAAATTATTGACATTAAATTTATTTGGGTACGCTTGCATGTACGCCACAACAGAGTCGACAATTAGAAATATAACAATACTGAAAGTCGGTCAAACCCGACTATGAAATACATACTTTGCTCTTACTTCCAGTCAAACATATTAATTTGTAATATACAAATTCAATGTAAATAGCTATGTATGTACAGCGTACAGTGTGCAGTGTATTGAACGTTTTATTTTTCATCTTATACATATATGCGCCCGTTTCAATCTAAACCAGGGGTGCCCTGAATTAGCTTACGAGCTCGTGAAAGTCAATACAAATGCACAAAATACAACTCAAGCAAGAAGAACTACAAGAAATAGATAGAGAAAACCGATTTTTGTTTGTTTGTGTGAGTGTGTGTGTGTGGTCATTGCTGTCTCAGCAACATTGTTGTTGCTTTTTAATTTGCCAGTGACATAGGAAAGAGAGAAGAGAGTCACCTATGATGTTGTTGTTGCAGGTCTGCACGCGCCAACAACAAAACCTTCGTTCGGAAAGAAAGAGAGGAGAGCACGCATATAAAACTGTTTTTGTTTTGTATAATGCCGTGTTTGTATATGGCCGCGTTTTTCGTATGCCCGCGCTATTTGTTGTTTTTGTGCACAATTCCAAGCGAGTTAATTTGCGTCGCAGATTATTATGAGACTGGCGCCAATTGCCGAAAAAAAATCTCGAAGCAAGGGTTTGCCCACCACTGCCCACAAACGATAACTAGCGTTTTGTGTATCGGGCGCTAAGCAAATTTGTGCATGCTTAAGCAAAAATATATACATACGTACATATATACATACAGAAGCGAGTGCCGCGCGCCAAAAATTTGCCCAAAGAAGAATTGAAAACGAAAGAGACAAAAACATGTGTATACAAATCAGAAGTGGCACGCGCATTACATTTTGTTTAAGAAGTTTGACTTGGGAGGTGCTCAGCAATGACATCAAATTTAATATATACGAAATTTACATACAATGTGAGCACTGATAAATCAGAATGTCATGAATGTAAACACAAGATGACCGGCCGTCATGCAGCTAATTTGATGCGGCACCTTGAACGAAAACATAAAAGCATTTTTGAACAAATTATTGTGACAAAAAAAATTCCTAGTGTGGCAAACAAACGCCAATCTATGCTCAATTTCGTGAGTGAAAGACTGATCAAAGTGAAAATCTCCAAAGAAGCTATATCGGATGCTTGTGTAGAGCTTATAACAAAGAATGGTCGGCCTTCGAAGATGCTAGAGGATTCAGGCTTCCGTAAAATCATTGAGCATTTGTGCAATGCCTTTGAGCCGCCACTTGCTATAAACAGGCGAAACATTAGAGATGTTATTGCATTAAAAGCTCAACGCATACGAGAAAGCATAATCAATGTTTTGCAGAACCGGTAACAGTCGATATCTGGTGGGAAAAATATCTAAATTCTCACTGCTGATACAAATGTATGTACATATGCCGAAAATCGACGTACATGTTTATGCATTCATGTGTATGTATATATTTTTGCAGGTGTGATTTACTCGTGATATATATGTATGTAGTATTTGAAAGCCAATAAATGAATTGACAATCAATAAAGCATAATATTTTCTGTGTTATTTCAGATTGATATCCATCAAAGCCGATTGTGTTAGTCGTTTAGACCGGTCGATAATTGGCATAAATGTGCACATTATTCTAGAGGGCGAACTGAAGATCTATACACTAGCAATGAAAGAAGTCCATAACCAGCACACGAGCGCCAATCTCACATCAATTATAGTCGACGTCTTACAGTCCTACAAAGTATCTATGCGTCAGGTGTACACCTATACAGTTGACAACGGAGCCAACATGGTTCGTGTGGGCGATATAATGGAAAAAATTTGCAAAGCTGAACTGGGCGATGCTGTGGGTGAATGCAGTTGCGACGCACTCAGTATGGTAGATATGGATATACTACAATACGTTGTGTAGCGCAAATGCTTAATTTAGTTGCCTTGGATTTCTTTAAGGAATTACATATTGATATGTCTAGAATTAGATTAGTTTGCAAAAAACTACGAACTCCCACATGCCTTAATTTGTTGCTTGCAAGCAATTTAAAGAAACCAATTCTCGACTGTCTAACAAGATGGAACTCTACATTTAAAATGTGCGAACGCCTACTCGATCTCAAAGATTTTTGCATTGAGCATTCGAGCGATATAAAATCGTTACATTTAAGCCAAGCAGAATGGCAAAAAGTAGATGCCGTTTTTTCAATACTACGTCCACTGTATGACGCTTCCTTAAAACTTCAGAAATCTAATCTCCTGCCTAGCGACTTTTTTGTTATCTGGTCGATGTTGTCCGACAGAGTCTCAAAATCACCAGGCAGGTTTAATGCCATTTTGTCAAAAATTCTAAAGAGACGTTCCGAATTTGTCATAAAATCTCCACCCATACTAGCCTCTGTGTTTCTAGACCCTCGATTCCAAAGTCTATTAAGTGATTCGCAAAAGCTAGAAGCCAAACAACACATTGGTAATATTTTTTATAGACTTTAAAGCTTAAACAGTGTTTAGGTTCCGAATTTGGCTTTGTCATTATCTATTTCAGAAGATGACGATGTAGAAAGTTATCTCCGCAATGTTAACGAACAGCAAAGTGATTCAAAAAATAAAACGATTAATGACATAATTAGAGCCTTCGATGGCATTGATAGAGATCCGTCTAAGTCCAACATTTTAAAGTTTTGGACATCTCATCAATGTAATCAGCTTAAAGCTGTTGCGCTAACTGTCTTATCAGTGGCATCCACTCAAGTCTCAGTTGAAAGAGCTTTTTCCACCTTAAAATTTATTTTGTCTGATCAAAGAAGTAGCATAGACAGTCAACTACTCGAAGACATACTACTCATAAATTTAAATGAATGATTAATATTACACTTAAGTAAACAAAAATAAAAAAACTGAAAATTTTTTTGTATATTAATAAAATTTGTTGTTATTTTAAATATATTGGGTAAAACGTGTAACGAACTAAGGTTCGAACCAAAACCAAAGCCCGAAAACCTCGAACCTCAAATTTACGAACCTTAACCGTTGGTAAATTTTGGTTCGAACCTGCAAACCGGAGGTTCCGAAAATTTTTTTGGGTTTGCAGCCCTGGTAAGAAATGCATTCCGATCGATCTAAATTAGTTAGGAATGGAAACCGTAAAGACGTCAGTCATGTAATGTATGCTGAGGTGGTCACTTTTCCAAAATGAAGACAATATTACTGGAACTACAACATCGAAAAGTAACCGGGGTCTTGTTATGCAACAACGCGCGCATAGTACAAGCGATTCCGACCGAAATCTACACAATTATTCAATCCCCTTATCAACAAATGATCAAACGCCACTAAAATATAATGTTAATTTTAAATTACTGTTGTGATGTGATAACAACAAAATAATAAAGTAAGTGGTAGTTCGATGTTGTGATTCAACGAACAGGTGAATCAGTAGGTGTTCTAGCTCGAGTCGACAAAATGGTCTATAAGCCAAATTAAATCGTTATTCTCAAAAGCTACTGCATAAGCTTCAATCCTTCTTGCATATCCATCAAATTTTTGGAGTAGGCTGTAATGTCTCCAAAGATTTTGTTGTTAGCTCCTTACAATGGAGCCGCTGTACTTGAAGAGTTCATGATTGCTTACACAGATCTACAAATAATTAATCGTGCCCCACGTTGGGCACCAAATATGGTATTGGTTTCAGCTCTTAGTTTTCTTTCGAGGGAGTCCTATCAGACATCAAGCTATTTCAAACAGACTGGTTTTCACTACCCATATCTGAAATGACCACACGCGTATATGGCCAACACCGGCCCTACTAGAGAATGAATGCCAGAGGGGACCCGTTGATAGGGCTAGCAAAGCAGTCGGCTGGGGGGATTTTTGGCAGACACAACTCTAGTACCATTAAACATATCAATTATGAATATTGTTCCTTTCAAAATAAAACTATTGATACTAAATAATTATGCAAATCAAACTGGGGAAAATAAGAATTAGTCATTCATATGCACTCGCTTAGATGAAGATGTGAGGCAGGCGTCCTACCCTCCCAACCTTGATTCATGTTCGCCTTTGATGTAGATGAATCCCTCAACAAACGTGCCTTTAAACTTTTCACCCCATCACCAAAGGAATGCCGAAACTTAGTATTTCATTTTTCAAAACATTACAAAATTTATTTCAAGGCTTTTAAATTAAACTGGGAATTTAAACTTCTACCCATTTTTAAAGCTCAATTTGTAGTTATATTTGGAGCACGATTAAACACTATCTATTATATACAAAATTATATAACAACAAAACCTTTCAGAGATTCTTTTAATTCAATTTTAAAACGGAATCCATTCAACCCAAAAGATTGGTAACTCTCGATTCTATGCAATTTAGTCGACACTTTGCTTGTGCGTACATAGTACGATTCTGAGATCGCTATGTTTTAATTACCCGAGACTTGAACACAAAGTATAGTAGTAGCTGTCGCTGAAGGCGCACTTACAAATACAGGTGACGATGAGAGCTCTACTCGATTCTGCTGCTGGGGAGGTTACAATATTATATAAATCATGATCTGGGTCAACTAAATCTTCGATCCAATTATGACCGTGACAAAAATGTTGTGTGAGATTCCAGAGAATTGTTGGGTTGAGTTGACTTCATTTGTTTCATGCGCTAGAGTAGCATTATGGATGCCTGAATTTAGGTCAACTGCTTATATACATATAAAGCCAAAGGGAAACCTTATAGCTGGCTTTCGCTTGTCCACTCCGGTTAACTCCGGTATTCTCCGAATACAC
This sequence comes from Lordiphosa magnipectinata, assembly GCA_037044535.1. NCBI lineage: Eukaryota > Metazoa > Arthropoda > Insecta > Diptera > Drosophilidae > Lordiphosa > Lordiphosa magnipectinata. The sequence goes on along the minus strand of JBAMBO010004250.1, from coordinate 26,575 downwards.
AGCTTCCTACACCAGCATTTGAAAGTGTTATTTATCGGCTCTTTCCTTCGCTAAACACACATCTGGAAAACGAGGGTCTAGGCTGCTTGCGACACCTTACGACTTTCTAACTCGATCTTATGGCAGCGCTGCTATGTCGGCCTGGCAGTGGCGATGTCAACCCCAAGTGGTTGGCAGCCCGGCAGCGCTTCAATGCCTTTTGCGTACTCCTGGCCAAGATTCCAATACAAATGATTGCCGAATGAAAACCAAAACCAAATCTGGATGGACAGACAAATTAGTTCCTGGCGCTAAACTCGTACAACACTCCTGTGTGCTCCTAAGCTAATATTACCTTGCGCTGCAGTGGGTGGGATGTTTAAAATTGGCCCCCAAAGCCCGTCAAGAGTTTCCATAGAATACTGTTTCTGCCTATTGTACTTGGAGGTTACTCATAACATTAGGGCCATGTTCGATATGAATTACATGCAATATTTACCCACTTAAATTTGATCAAATTCCCACTGCATACAAAAAGGATGTTCAGTCCACCAAAATAACAACAATAAGCACTCTGTGTTGTTGTATTAACACGGTTGATTAACAAAAAGGTAAATTTGTCGAAGGGTGGCACTGGAATTTATTTTTTACGTCTGATCGTCAACGAATGAAAAGGAAAGAGAGCGGAACTGGCAGCCATCATTGGTAAAGTTGACAGACAGTTGCAAGCTCAGGGTTGCTGATCGATAGATTGGCTTGCTGCTTGATGAGTCTTAGGACCTATACACGAGCAGAGCTTTCATTCTTGATCATTCAAATCACGGCTTTTATTTATAAAAGCAGTCACGTTGCGAAATGCTTTGAAAATTGCGACGACCATTACAAGTATGAGCATAGCCCTAAAAAGCTTTGAATTGGATGAACTTTGTTTTGAGTCGGAAAATTTGGATTGGTTCCAATCCTTTTTCATCTGTATACCAGACTCATGTAAAAGTAAAGTAAAATTGGCTCAAACAGCACCTCCAGGAGGGCCAGGGCCAAGCTTCTCTCAATCTCTTGGCGTGTGTGCTTATAATTTTTCGCACAAGAGAAAGGGACCTACAGTTTAACGCCGAATCCGAACGGCAATAGTTAGAGAATTTGCTTTTTATACCCGTTACTCGTAGAGTAAAAGGGTATACCAAAGTCGTGCAAATGTATGTAACAGGCAGAAGGAATCATTTCCGACCATATAAAGTATGTATATTCTTGATCAGCATCAACAGCCGAGTCGATATAGCCATGTCCGTCTGTCCGTCTGTCTGTATGAACACCTAGATCTCAGAGACCAGAAGAGCTAGTGCAACCATTTTTGAAATGTAGACTCCTATTGTCTCCACGCAGATCAAGTTTATTTCAAATTTTTGGCACACCCACCCCCGCCCCCACAATAAAAAATGTTGAATAACTCCAATTTTTGAGATATCGATCTTAAATTTAAAACTTACATTTATATTCGCCATATCTATAAGCCCTGAAATTTTCATCAAGATCGGATGATAAATAGCCGAGTAAAAAATGTTGCATACTTTTCGGCTGTCCCAACTCAGGCTCACAGGAAGGCTATTAAACATTGGTTTCCATGAGTAACGGGTATATCGAAGTCGGTTAGAGCCGACTTTAACTTACGCTCTCGTTCATGGCTAGTTACTTCACAGCTGGCGCCAGTAGCTGGTGAAGGTGATCGGGTGTGTAAAAGCTTTCTTCTAAAGAAAGAAAAAACTTTTTCTATTAGATGGTCCGAGGCGGGATCGAACCCACAACCTCCCGCATCAGCCGCCACACATACGACTGGTACGCCACGCCCGACCACACTCATGTATATTGTGCCCCAAATATTTGATGCTATTTTTCATAATCTCACATTTATCCAATCGCAACTCTAACTTATTATCAACAATTCGTGCCATGACTTCCTCCAGAATACTTAAATGATCTGTTACATTATCGGTAGCTATCAAAATATCGTCTAAGTATATTGGAGAAGTGGATGTGGTAGCTTTCTTAAATTCGACCTAGGATTCTTTCTTCGGTATGTTGGCCGTTGATTACTGAGGGGTTAAGACGTGCATTTAGAATGTCTATTAACTTTTGCGAGTCGAATGAGCTTTTGGTAATAGTATGTCTATTGTATGTGGGGAATATGATTTCGAAATTATACGACGATTCCTCGCCTATCTTAAGCACAATTTGGTTTTTGGAAACATTGACCGGCTCTTCTGCCATTTGGATAACATTTTCTGACGAGCTGTCACTGCTGTGCACTGTTGCTGATATCGAATTTATCTCTTTGTTGCTGAGTGCGTACGTTAAGGGCTGATGATCAGTGAAAATTTTGACCTTGGCCTGTCCGTTCAGATAATTTCTTAGTGTTTTCAGGGCCCAAACAATGGCCAACATTTCTTTTTCATTTGTGGCGTAATGTTCTTCTGTTTGGTAAGGTTGTGTTTGGACAAACGTCCTCCCTCCCCCTTAAAAGGGCTGTGAGGGGTTTTGCCAATTTGGCATAGTCTTGGATAAATCGGCGATAATACCCCGATAGTCCTAAAATTGAGCGAAGATCTTTGTTGGTTTTTGGAGCTGGAAAGTTGAGAATTGCTTCGACTTACTGTCTTAAGGAACTCGCCTTTGTCGAGTTGAACTTTCATATTTGCTTTTTCGAAAGTTTCGAAAATTTTCCAAATATCGCAAAGATGTTTTTCCTATCTTTCGCTGAAAATTATAATGTCGTCTATATAGACGAAACATCTTTTCCCGATATGTTCCCTTAAAATGTCATCAAGGGCGCTTTGGAAAACTGCCGGAGCATTTTTCAGTCCGAAGGCAATCGTCTGTATTCGTATTTGCCGTTGTTGACTGAGAAACCCGCTTTTTCGATGTCTGATTCTCTTAATGGGATCTGATAAAATCCACTTTTAAGATCGATTACTGAGAAAATTTTATTCTTTCCCAGCCAGATAATGTCTGGAATGGGATATTTGTCCGCAATAGTAATGGTATTTATATTCCTAAATTCCTGTACTATTCTGTACTTTTTTTCATTTAAAGCATACATTTTTTTGGGTACTACCCAAATGGGTGATCGGGCGTGGCGTACCAGTCGTATGTGTGGCTGCTGGTGCGGGAGGTTGTGGGTTCGATCCCGCCTCGGACCATCTAATAGAAAAAGTTTTTTTTTGCTTGAATTGTTCTTCAACTTCCGGCCTTAAAGATTCTGTGTAAGGGTAACATTTTGAATATACTGGGGTTTCATGGCTGGTTCGAATTTCGCCTTTGACTCTCGTCGTAAATGTTAGTTTTTCATTTGGTTCGCAAAATAATTTTGAGCTAATTTGAGCTCATTCATATTTATACCCTTGTAGAGGGTATATTAAAATTGTCCAGATGTTTGTAACGCATAGAAGGAAGCATCTCCGACCACACAAAGTATATATATTCTCGATCAGCATGACGAGCTGAGTTGATATAGCCATGTCCGTCTGTCCGTCTGTTTCTATGCTATCTCCTCCGGCAGTTTTAAAGCTATCTGAGCCAAACTTTGCACGAAGTCTCTTGGTATAAATACGCCACAAATTTGTCGGAATCGGCCGGATCGGATGACTATATCACATAGCTGCCATAGAAACTATCGGTCAAAAAAGTAGTTCTAGTTACAAAACCTTTTTTGTCTTCAACGCAAACATGCCGAAACCTTGTATTTTTTAGTTTTCCGTGCTTTCACATAATTCTACTAAGTTTTATGAAAATCGGCTATATAGTATAGCTGCCATACAAATGAAATGTCTGAAAAAAAGTCTTGGTAGGAAAACTTTTTTGTTTTCAATGCTATCGCTCACAGGAGGTGAGTCTCTCCTAAGCTTTATACTACAAACTAACATAAAAGTAGAAAACGTTGGAGATGTGCCCACATATGTGGGACCAACATCGGTCAACGTCTTAGACCTGACTCTGACTATAGGGAACAGTACTCAGGCATCAGAATGAAGAGTCCTCGAAAGACTCTCCTTCTCAGACCACAAGTACATCCTTTTTAAGATCGAGTTCAACCAATCAATCTACCTACGCCAGTGAACATCCGCTCGGTAGACGATATTGAGATGTCCGTGAAGACGCTCACGTCCAACCTAACCAAAGCATACAAATCCCCATGCAAACTCACAGCTAGCAAACGGAGAACCAGACCCCCCTGGTGGACCCCAGCGCTGAAAGAGCAGAGGAAGGACGTGTAAGAATGCTTCAAACTCGCCAAAGAAGCGGATGAGCAAATAATTTGGAAGAATACAAGATAAGTCTTCGCTTCTTCAAAAAAGAAGTACGAAAGGTAAAGCAAAACGCGTGGAGAACCTTCTGCTCCAGCATAGAGAAGGTCTCCGAAACAACTAAACTCAGGAAACTGCTGTCAAAGCAGCCACCCAAGCAGAGTCAGCTGAAAACGAACGACGGCCACTGGACGGAAAGGAGCAGGGAAGCGACATGCGCTCTTCTTGATGCGCACTTCCCAGGCTGTACTGTATTCATGGAGTCAGATAAGCCCCTTGACCTACACACGCATCAAAGCAACATCCACTGCTTGAAGAGAGTCTCCACTGTCGGAAGAGAGTCTCCACTGTCGGAAGAGTGTCTTCACTGTCGGAAGAGAGTCTCCACTAACATCATCACTCCAGAGAAAATCCGTTGGGCGATCGACTCGTTCGCGAGTTACAAATCCCCAGGACTGGATGGAATATTCCCAGCCATGCTAAATACGATCAAATGCGCAATCGTCCCATGGCTGCAATCCATTTTTGAAGCTTGCTTGAGATGGAGCTATGTACCTGTGGCCTGGAGGACAGCACGCGTTGTATTCTTGCCAAAAGCGGGAAAATGCAGTCATGTGCAACCAAAGGACTACAGACCCATAAGCCTCACATCATTCCTGCTCAAAACAATGGAAAAACTGCTAGATCTCCACATAAGAGAAGGCTTGAACCTGACCTTGGACAACAATCAGCACGCGTACACGAAAGGGAAATCGGTGGAAACGGCACTACACTCCCTAGTAGCCACCATCGAGAAGGCACTGTACCATCAGGAATTTGCCCTGGGAGCATTCCTAGATATATCTGGTGCATTTAACAACGTCACCACAGAAGCGATAATGCGAAGCCTAAGGGCACTAGCAATACACAAGACATTGTACTCCTGGGTATACAACCTGCTGAGCTGTAGAGGAGTATAAGCCGAGTGGGGTACCACAACCATGACGAAAGAGGCACATAGAGGAGTGCCTCAGGGCGGGGTCCTGTCGCCCCTTCTATGGAACTTTGTGGTCAACGAACTATTACGAAAATTCCGCAGGAAAGCATCCAAGATAACCGCATATGCTGACGACATAAGCTTAATTATCATGGGCAAATGTACATCGACTCTTAGCTCAATCATGGACTCTACTCTCAAAGAGATACTAAAGTGGGCCACAGAAGCCGGACTCAGTATCAATGCGGAGAAGACGGACCTGATTCTCTTCACCAAGAGATACAAGGTACCGCAATGGACTCCACCTACGATAAATGGAATACAGCTAACGCCAAAGAATAACGTAAAATACCTTGGAGTAGTAATCGACAGTAAACTGTCATGGAGACTCAATGTGGAGGAAAGGGTGAAAAAGGCAACCAATGCGCTATATGCATCCCAGAAGATGCTAAGCAGCACTTTGGGCCTATCACCAAGTCTAACGCACTGGCTCTTCATCTCAATAATACGACCGATACTACTACATGGCATATTGGTATGGTGGCAAGCCACGGAGAAGTCCACATATCTAAAGCTGATGGAAAAGGCCCAGCGGCAGGCATTAGTCTGCATAACGGGGGCGCTGAGGTCCACTCCAACAAAAGCACTCGAACACATCCTAGGAGTCAACCCCCTGGACATCCAAGCACGCCTCCTTGCACAAAAGACGGCCCAACGTCTTTGTGCGGCTGGCACCATGGCGCTACAAAACTATGGACACAGCACGGTGGGTAGAGTGATCAACAGTAGCACGGACTACATGATCCCAAAAACCAACTTCACAGGTGCATCAGCATTACTGGGACCAGAAGACTGGCGTACAGGACGCCCAAGAAGCAATGCACCTATTTACAGACGGCTCCAAGATGGCCTCAGGAGTCGGAGCCGCTGTATACTGCGATGAGCCGGAATTGAGGCTCTCCTATAAACTGCCAGACCACTGCACCATATTCCAGGCGGAGGTCTTCGTAATAAGGAAAGCAGCGGAATTGGCAGAACAATACGCACCAAACAACCAAATAAACATATACGTTGACAGCCAAGCAGCAGTCAAAGCAACGCAGAGACACACTATTAACTCCAAAAATGTTCTGGCAAGCAGGGAGGCAATAGATTCCCTCAGCATCTCTAGAAAGGTGCAAATCTACTGGATTCCCAGCCACCGGGGCATTGATGGAAACGAAATGGCTGACAGTCTTGCAAAAGCCGGAACCGCACTAAGCCAAGAAGCAACACTAAACATATCTATCTCCATACTAGCGTCTGTACACAGCAAGATGGAGGAGATAGCGGAGAAAGAAGCAAAGGAAAAGTGGAAGAACACAACCGGCTGCAGAATCTCAAAAATCATGTGCAAGACAAGAGACAAAAAACTCACGCACTACATGCTACAGCTCCAAAGAAGAGACTGTAGACTGCTTATAGGCATACTAACTGGTCACTGCCTAGCAGCTGCTCACGCGAAAAAGCTAGGAATCACGACAACGGACATCTGCAGGAAATGTAAGGAACCTGGAGTCGTTGAAACTCTGGAACACCTCATCTGCAGCTGCCCAGCGATCGCTAAGACGAGACTAAGAAATCTGCACTCCCCAAGTCTCACCTCTCTTGAAGAGGCGGCAAGGAGGTCTCCCAAACAACTATTGGCATTTGCCAAAACGTCAAACATTCTCTTGGATTTCTAATGGTACCCAGAAATAGCCACCCGGCCTCACTAAGGACCGTAAGGTCTATGTGTGGTCCCTACAAAGGGCCAGCCGGAACTACCTACCTACCTATAGCTCACAAACTTGTTACTGATCAATATTATATGCTACAACACAATTCTACCAAGTTTGATCCAAATCGGATGACTATAGCATATAGCTGCCATATTGTAAAGTAGTTCCTGGACGAGGTTATAACTCAGGGTTCGCCAGGGGTCCTTACAAGAAATTTGTAGAAGGAAGTGGGACTTGTGGGACGGGTGGTGTGTCCGATTGTGCCAAAGTAAGGGGATTCTCGATGGATACCTGTGGAACGACCAGAAATCCTAGAGACGATGTGTCCTTACCCTGGGAAATCCTCGGTGAAAACCGGAGGAGTTACTAAACCTAGAGGCCAGAGAATCTAGGGGGCGGTACTCGGTAGAAACCAGAGGATGAGCCTAACCTAGAGACTGGGAATCCTCGGTGAAAACCGGAGGGAATACTTGATCAAGGGATCCTAGAGGGGGGATCCTCGGTAGCCACCGGAGGAATAACTGTACTACGAAAACCAAGAGAGAGGGAATCCTCGGTGAAAACCGGAGGGAATACTTGGCCGAGAGGCCCTAGAAGGGGGGAGAATCCTCGGTAGCCACCGGAGGAACAACTGGACTACGAAAAACCTAGAGACTGGGAATCCTCGGTGAAAACCAGAGGGAATATTTGACAGAGAGATCCTACCAGGGAGGGGAATCTTCGGTAGCCACCGGAGGAATAACTGTACTGCGAAAACCTAGAGAGTGGGAATCCTCGGTGGAAACCGGAGGGAAGACTTCACCAAGGGACCCTAAAGTGGGAGGGGGAAAATCCTCGGTAGAGACCGGAGGAATAACTTGACGAAGGGACCCTAGAGGGGGAGAATAGCTACGGGACACGGCACTTGGCAACGGAACTACGGTAAATATTTTTGGTTACCTACACTTTGCGCGCGCACTTTAGGGGAACCGAGAGAAAACACTCAAAAATTATATTTCTTTTCCGAAGGGTTTCATTCATTTATTCTTTTCCAATAGTTTTATACTAGTCTACAAATGTTTTCCGATTAACAACATCAAAATCCCTATGCTGCACCAGCCCTATTCATGCACGTGTCTTACCAGTACTTTTCCACACTCGCTCTTGCCCACGTTTTCTTTTCCTTTAATTTCACTCGCACTGCACGTCTGTCCACTTTGATTGTTCGCACTCGACTCCTCGATCGCCACTCTTGAAAATTCTTACAGGCCTCTCTCTGCCGGACTCTTTGCTCGGCGTCGCCGAGCCAGGCTCGGCCGCATGTTCGAAGCGGCGCGACGGCGCAAAGCCCGCTGACCAACCAGCGACGGCGCCAATGTCAGGCGATCTCGCTACTGCGTAATTCTTACGCTGCCGATTGCCTGCGTCGACCCTGGCGTCTGCACGAATACATGCACTTCTTTTCCGTTACCCAGCGGCCGTGTAGGTGTGTTTCGTTTGGTGGCGAGGGGGTGAGAGAAGACAGAGAGAGAGCGCATGTGTCGCTGTGTGTTTTGTGAGCGCGGCTGTAACGGAAGTTTTTGTCCTCAGTTGTGTGCGCATTTCGTTTTGTGGTCTGGCTGCCGAACTGCGAGGTGATACACTTACGGTAAATTTGTGAGTCTCGACATAACGGCATGTTGTTTTTCGTTGCCCGGCTGCCGTGTATGTATGTATATAGTGATTTGCAAACGGGCGAAAACGGTAACCTGTGCGTAGCGTTGCTTTAGCGGTAAACCTTGTGAGCGTGGTCGTACTTGTGCTGACTAAAACACAGTGGGGTAAACGCAAAAACTCAGGGAGATTTTATTATTCGCTTCTTGCGGTGGATAATGACCCGCTTAAAACTAACTTATGAGCTCTAATGTGGCGTTGCCCAAAGGGTGACGTCACACCCCCCCTTTACTTAGGTGGGCGGAGGGAGACTCGATACTCCTTATCGGCGAACAGCCGTGAAAATCTGACCCTTTTTGCCTTTGGGGGCCCTGAATTGGTGATTTCTTCTACTAGGTCGTAAGGAAGTAGCCGATCCGATGAGGTGACCTTCCAATCTTGAGGGGCTTCGACAAAGGGTATGGGCACTTTGTCTGTTGGGCCCTCTAGCATACCATCCATGGCCTCTATATCCTCCAACAACTGGTCGAGATCGAGGCCAAGGTCGAGGTCCTCTTCTTCGACTTCTTGGGCTCCACGGGGTACGGTTCCATCACCCGTGGTCTGTGAGTTTCCATCACCTTCAAGGTCGGGTTGTGCCGCTGTCTCGTCTGGAGAACCGAACAGCGTGGCGTCTCCGCGGGTTACTTTATATTCCGTACCAGCCGCATGGGTAACTCGACGCAGACTGATGGCCGGGAACACACTGCTTGGGTCCACCTCCCAACTCTCGCCCTCCTGGTTCGACTTCGCGTAGCGTCGACGAAATAGTGGTTGGTCGTCTTCGTCGTCCGATGTCAGCGGTTCCCATGTCGGATAATGGCCTGCGGTTGCAAGCACACTAGTCTCGGCTGCTGTAATGGCAGTCTTCGCAATCGACGGACTGGCTTCGGCACCTACTCCCAGAGTCGCGTCATCATAAGATCTGGGATCGCCTGGTTCTGTCTCGCAGGGTACTGCCCTGGCCGGTTGACTTTTCTTCTCAGAGGGTGATAGGCGTGGCCCGTAATCGGTTGGTTGGTTCGTACTTCTATCAGGAGGGGCGTCTGGGATCTGAGGATCATAGTAGCGAGGTGACGGCGGACTTTCGGGCCAGGCGGCCGTCTGGTCAATGGCTGGTGTCGGATCGACGGGGAAATGCGAGCCATATCTCATATCTGGTTCGTCTCCCGGTGGTGCCATGAGGTCTATAGTCACTCGACGTACTTGCGTCACACGATATCCGCCGGGGACCACGGTATAATGATAATCCTCGCGTTCCTGTACGAAGTGGGTGGTCCACTCGTCTTCGTCGCTGTCGTCTAAGCGTCCTTCGGGCGGTCTAACGGTGACTTCGTGCTGGTTCCGCTCGGCATACACCCCTCGCCCATGTCTCGGATCTCTGGAATGGCTCGCCGCAGGAGGTGGCGAATTCACGTGTTCGAACCCGCAACCGTATGGAGGTTCATCCCACCATTCCATTGGCTCTCCACCTGCAGACACCGCTTCCCAATCGTCGTCGATAAATTCTACGTCGGACTCCTCGTCGTCCATGTCGCTAGAGAGGAACAGATATCTGGGTTTACGATTTGAAATTATGAACCTACCCTTGATCCCTGCCTACTGGTGCAGCTTACAAAAATGGTCAGATGTTTACAATGGTTAATTTAACTTAGCTTAAGGAGTTATCGTATGACATACATGCTATCCCGGACCGCCTTCCAAGTCTTCGTCTTCTGGGGTGGGCTGGTGGAACTGCTTCAACTCTGCGATATTGGCGACTCGTCTCTTCCGTTCGTTCGGCTTTTGAAGACGGACAATGTTAGGTGATACGAATTGTGTTACTCGAAAAGGACCATCGAACTTCGGAGCGAGCTTTGCCGCAAACCCGTCTGCTGCCTTGGAGAGATGATGTTGTCTAAGTAGGACCAACGTACCCAGAGCTGGCCTCCAGTCTCTCCTGCGAAGGTTGTAGTGCCGTCCTTGATCCGCGCTGGCTCTCTGTGCATTGCTCTGTACCACGGTGAAGATCTCTTTCATACGAGCAGCTTTATTTTGGGGTGACAACTGGGTACTAGCCGATCCTGGAGTGACTTCATCATACAGCGAGTTAGGTAGCCGGGGCTCTCGACCCTGTACAAGGAAGGCTGGACTGAACGCAGTCGTGTCAGAGACGCTCGAGTTCACTGCCAATGAGATCTCGGGTAATAGCTCGTCCCAACGATTCTGCTGACCCTCTACGAACTGGGCCACCATCGTTTTCACCGTGCGATTCGCTCTCTCCGTGGGGTTTTCATGGGGCGAGTATGGGGCGGTGAATTGCAGTTCGCTCCCTAGCTGCTGCATGAAGGCCTTGAAAGCACGACTGGTAAATTGCGTCCCATTGTCGCAAACGAAGACCTTGGGGACGCCGAAGTGGCCAAGTATGCGTTCTCGAAAGGCTTTGATAAGGTGTGCTGTTGTAGCCTTGCGCAGCGGTATGAGCTCGACCCATTTCGAGAAAGCGTCGAAGAAGACCAGTAGCATGGTATTACCCTTCTTCGACCTTGGAAGCGGTCCCACGAAGTCGGCACACCAGGTTGAACAAGGCTCGTCCACCCTACGAGTCAACATACAGCCGGCCGGCTTCAATTGACTCGCTTTGAACTTTTGACAGGTCTCACAGCAGCGTACATGCTGCCTGAACATGCCGGGCCAATAATATGTTTGGGCGATACGTATGATAGTCTTCCGTACTCCGAGGTGACCGGCCGTGGGAGCATTTTGGCATTCTCCGAGCACCCGTTGTCTATGTCCGCTCGGGACACACAACTTCCACGGCACGTGATCTTCATCGTCGGGTCTGTGGCCTAACCGCCGGTACAGTTGTCCGTTCTCGAACGCGTAATCGGGGTGTTTCTCCGGTTCCTCCTTGACCTGTGCCAGCTTCCGTGTCCACCATCTACATGACTCTACCTCTTCCTCGGTTCGTTGTAACAGATCGGCCGGTTGCCGAGACAAAGCATCGGCCACGACGTTCAGGCTTCCTTTCCGGTAGTGAACGTCGAATTGGAATTGTTGCAATTCGAGCGCCCACCGAGCTATACGGCCGGAAGGGTCTTTAATGGAATTGAGCCATTTAAGGGCCATGTGGTCGGTCACGATGTCAAAGTGTTACCCCTCGAGGTAGCAACGCCACTTCCGAATCGCCCAGATAATGGCCAAGCACTCCTTTTCCGTGGTTGTGTAGTTCTCAGCTTTCTCTAAACGACGACTAATGTACGCGATCACCTGCTCTACTCCGTCGACCTTCTGGGTTAACACTGCGCCGAGTCCCACATCACTGGCATCCGTCTGGACCGAGAACCTTGCATTGAAGTCAGGGCATGCTAGCGTGGGCGCCTCTGTCAGCCGTCGCTTTAATTCATCGAATGCCCGTTGCGGCTCGCTACCCCAGCTCCACTTTTTCCCTTTTCGTAGTAACGCGGTCATGGGTTGGACTATATCGGAGACTTTCGGCACAAACCTGCGATACCACGACGCCATGCCCAGACAACGCCTTAATTCTTTGAGAGAGGACGGGGCCTGTAAGTCTTTAATAGCGGACACCTTCTCCGGATCCGTGTGTATGCCCTCCTCGCTGACCACGTGTCCGAGGTACTTAAGCCGCCTTTTGAAAAATGTACACTTCTTTTGGTTGATGCGAAGATTCGCTGCGCGTAGCCTTCGTAATACCTCTCTTAAATTCCGGATGTGTTCGTCCAGATCCCGACCGACGACGACGATGTCGTCGAGGTAGGCGAAGGCATAGGGTTCCATTTCAGGGCCAATTACACTATCTAACGCCCGCTGGAAAGTGGCGCTGGCCGAGTGTAAGCCGAAGGGCATGACCCGCCACTGAAACAAACCCCGCCCTGGCACCGTAAACGCCGTGTATTGGCGGCTTTGAGGGGCCATGGGGATCTGCCAGTACCCACTTTTAACGTCGAGAGTGGATATAAACCGGGCGTTACGCAACCTCTCAAGGATGTGGTTGATACGAGGGGTCGGGTACGCGTCAGGGATGGAGCGTGCGTTTACTTGCCGGAAGTCCATGCACATCCGCCACTCGTCGGTCTTTTTTCGGACTAGGACGACGGACGAGCTGTAGGGACTGTTAGAGGGATCAATGAGGCCTTGTTCTAATAACTCGTTCACCTGGGAATCAATAATACGCTGCATTTCAGGGTTTTTTGGAGAATACCTATGTTTTATTGGTCGGTCATCTCTCATCGTAATACTGTGTTGAGCTATGTGCGACACCCCCTGCAATTTCTCGAACTTGGGCAGTTCCTCTGACAAGACTTCCTGTATACGCTCCCTTATATCCGCTGGCCACTCGTGCGCGTCCGTTCCGGTGTTGTTTAACGAAAGCTTTTCCTTGCTGTGGAGTCCTTCGGTTGTTTCCTCCCGGATGCACTTCGTCTCCGTTTCGACCCATCGTATTGTCCCCATTTGATCGGTGCGTTGCTCTTCTAGCTTGTGATCATCATGAGGGACGTTGACTACTTCTTCTGCCCAGTCAGTCTGCGTGGCAGTGTTCGTCATCTCGTGGCATGGTGATTTTACAGGTTGTGGCGATACTATACTTGGGCAAACCAATGTCGAATTTGTAAGAGGACAAGTGTTAACACCCGCACTCAGGTGTAATTTGGCTCTGCCACATTGAAGCGTCGTCCCGATCGCACAGAGGAAATCTAACCCAAGTATGACGCTGTCCAGCATGCTCGGCATTATCAGCAACGGTACCTTTACCTGCCGGTCCCCGAGCCGTATGTCCGCCAGTAAAGGCCTGTTCTGAGAAGCGCGGAAAATAAATTTTTATGACGCACTCCATATAAAAAAACAGTGGCGGAAACTTTCCGCGGCGGAATTTCGTTTCTGTATTCTGAGACACGCTAAATAAATAGACAATTGGCCTATCGATAGTTGACGTATCGATAGCGGTGTGGGTCGTGAGTGGATTGAATGAACAGCTGATGCCATGGCGGAAATATAAGCAACTCATTTTTTTGACGTCAAAATCGACAATGCACGGGAAACATGAACCCAAAAGAAAACGCACCGAGAGATTCAATTGTGAGGAAACTATTAGCAAAGGGCCACAAATCAGCCCAAGAAAGTTACGAAATCAGAACTGGAGTGCCATACCCCTAAAATCGTCTCCTATGCCAACGGACCCAAGCGTCCGCACTCGGTGGATGCCAAACAAACAGGTGGTGACATCCAAACCCGGTCATCCAGTTTACCACCACCGCGGACCAGCTAAAAATAGAGTTGGATAGCGATGCGACAGCTGTGGGTAGCATTGCCAGCTCCAACGGTGTGGGCGCGGCTGTCAAACGTGAACGCCAGGAGCAGGATTTTGAATTTACGACAAATAAAACAACAATTTTGTATGAAACTAAAAATATATTTTCCAATCTTTAGCATTGCGTTTCACTTGAGAGCCAAAATGATGGCACAGCCCAAATCCATGATTTCCAGATACTCCGAGCCGCCGTCCTGGAGACGATAGCAGCATTCCTACAAAGAAATGCATATTCAACCAACTTTGAATCAAGCATCAAAAGTGCTACCCCCCCATATTGTCGCATATCTGGGCATTCGTCAGGGCCGCATGAAGCACTATGTACTCCACAAACTGCTTCAGCTGACCCACACTGTAGGCGGATGACCCAATCTCTTGTACACACTTCTCCAAACGATTACAGTTGCCCGAACGGCAGACTTCCAAATAATCCTTCAAGTAGAAGTCCGGGATTATGCCCGACATCTCAAACAGATCAGCCTTGTTGACGACATGCTCGACCCCATTAAGATGATGGCAGGACGCATATCATCTCCCAATATCCGTAAAATAGACTTGTAGGCCTCCTCCTCATTTGATCCTCGCCCAACGCCTTGAACCGGAATTTGATGCCGCTACCTCCATCAACAGACATATCTGTGTTCCTGTTGCCCAGCTTAATTAAACTATTTTTGAAAAAAAAAACACTTTCAACTTTTGTTTGTAAACAAAACAAAACAGCTGATCCCCAGTGTGGCCGTTTCTGTATTTTGTCTCTTTGGCTTATATATGGGCTCACTAATAATTTATGTGGATGCTAAATTTATTATGTGCAATTTAGCGAGCTAAATTTTCCGCGCTTCTCAGAACAGGCCTTAACACTTGAGTAATGTCGGAGCTTGTCCCGTCAGCCAGCCTGATTCTGGCACAGATCTCCTTCAGCTCCCCATTCAGCCCTCCCTGCCTGATGTATTCCAAGTTCACAAAACTCCTTGTTGCCCCACTATCGATGGTTGCTGCTGCTGGGCGGCCCAAGATCTCGACCATCGCTACGATCCGCCCCTCGTCGACCCGTAAGGGTCCTTTTACTTTCGGGCCTCGATTCCCTGCGACCTCGCCTGCTCCCGTTCCGACTGAGGACGCTGCCACGTTTCCCGAGTTTGGGCGACGGCAACACTCGATAGTCCGGATACCTTCCTTGCCACATTCCCAGCACACTATGCGGCGCTGTTTATGACACTCTCTGGCGAAATGACCTTCTTCTCCGCAGTTATAACAAACACCTCGGGCACGTGTGGATCCAGGTGTTTCGTGAGCTATCATGCGATTGGAGATTTCTTCCGACGGTGCAGCGCGCTCAACTTGGTTGTGGTCCCGACTGCTGCCCGCTGAAGATTGTGGTGGGTTTTTAAATGGGTTTCTCACCGTAGGGGTGCTAAGGCCGGGTTCCCTGTGTCTGTTCCGATCACGAATATCTTCGAATTCGCCTGCTAATGTTATGAGCTGACCCAGAGTACTGAAATCGGTACGTTTGATATACATTTGGTAATCAGGGAGAATATTTTCATAAAGCCTGTCGAGTTCTTTCTCCGCGTCATACCCCGCGTGACGCATTAGCGTCCTTAACTCAATGAAATAGTCTTTGAACAATTCATCTCCTCGTTGGTAACGGCCGCGTATTTCATCCTCTAAACGTTGAAAATAACGAGGGGGGAGAAAAAACTCTAAGAATTCTTTTCGGAACTCTAACCATGGGACCGTCTGTAGTTGACTCGTTCGAAACCAACGCAGAGCTTTGTCGGTCAGTACCTCCGACATGGCCCTAGGGAGACTATCTAAAGGGATGGCGTACGACTGGGACCTCTCTTCTATTTCTTCTATGAAAGGCAGGGGGTTGGACTGCCCATTGAACCGGACACCCCATTTTCGCATACGTTCCGCTGTTGTCACGTAAGAGGTCGGGTGTCCGCCTCCTTGGCTCCCTTTTTGGTCTGGGGGTGCACTAGACAGACGTGACGAGGCACTGGTGTCACAGCGACGCGTCTCGTCCGAATTCACCGCGCGGTTCGGCAACAAAACCGAAGGAAGGGCAGCGGTGCCTGCCGTAGAAATTTCTTCCCCTTTGACAGCGCCATCTAGTACGGGAATTTTTAAGGGGGCCTTTCCCGACTCCGGTCCCTGGCCGCCTTGTTTGTGTGGAGAAGCCCCTGTAGGACCAGAGGCGTATTGCCTCTCCAGTTCGGCCAGTCGCGACCACGTCGAACGTGGGAACTCACCAGTTTTCAGCAGCTCTGCGAACTTCTTACGCAATTCTTCTACCCGGCCGTTCCCTTCGAAGCCGAATTCGGATGCAAATGCGAGGAGCTCTTCCTTCTTCAGTGAATACACCCATTTGACGCCCACTCCCGGATTTGAGAGGATGGGCTGGAGTTGGTCACTCTTTTCGTCCAACGTCATCGTTCACCGTATGCGTTCGGTCGCTAACGCGGAAACGTTCCGCCTGTTTCGGGAGACGGGCTATATCACTAAACGTGCGCTAGTTATACTCTTATACGGGCGCTCTTCTTTTTTTTTTTTCCAAAACACGCGGTATCGTGCTATACTTCGGGTTGGGGTACAGACTATGCTAGGGCTTGTTATAGAATCTTCCCACAATTAAGGCACAAGACGTTGCGGGGCTTTAATCCGCAGGATGTTGATTCCAATACTTGAAAAACCAAGCTGCCTCAAGTCCCTGCTCGGGCGCCACTTGTAAAGTAGTTCCTGGCCGAGGTTATAACTCAGGGTTCGCCAGGGGTCCTTACAAGAAATTTGTAGAAGGAAGTGGGACTTGTGGGACGGGTGGTGTGTCCGATTGTGCTAAAATAAGGGGATTCTCGATGGATACCTGTGGAACGACCAGAAATCCTAGAGACGATGTGTCCTTACCCTGGGAAATCCTCGGTGAAAACCGGAGGAGTTACTAAACCTAGAGGCCAGAGAATCTAGGGGGCGGTACTCGGTAGAAAGCAGAGGATGAGCCTAACCTAGAGACTGGGAATCCTCGGTGAAAACCGGAGGGAATACTTGATCAAGGGATCTTAGAGGGGGGGATCCTCGGTAGCCACCGGAGGAATAACTGTACTACGAAAACCTAGAGACAGGGAATCCTCGGTGAAAACCGGAGGGAATACTTGATCAAGGGATCCTAGAGGGGGAGAATCCTCGGTAGCCACCGGAGGAACAACTGGACTACGAAAAACCTAGAGACTGGGAATCCTCGGTGAAAACCAGAGGGAATACTTGACAGAGAGATCCTACCAGGGAGGGGAATCCTCGGTAGCCACCGGAGGAATAACTGTACTGCGAAAACCTAGAGAGTGGGAATCCTCGGTGGAAACCGGAGGGAAGACTTCACCAAGGGACCCTAAAGTGGGAGGGGGAAAATCCTCGGTAGAGACCGGAGGAATAACTTGACGAAGGGACCCTAGAGGGGGAGAATAGCTACGGGACACGGCACTTGGCAACGGAACTACGGTAAATATTTTTGGTTAACTACACTTTGCGCGCGCACTTTAGGGGAACCGAGAGAAAACACTCAAAAATTATATTTCTTTTCCGAAGGGTTTCATTCATTTATTCTTTTCCAATAGTTTTATACTAGTCTACAAATGTTTTCCGATTAGCAACATCAAAATCCCTATGCTGCACCAGCCCTATTCATGCACGTGTCTTACCAGTACTTTTCCACACTCGCTCTTGCCCACGTTTTCTTTTCCTTTAATTTCACTCGCACTGCACGTCTGTCCACTTTGATTGTTCGCACTCGACTCCTCGATCGCCACTCTTGAAAATTCTTACAGGCCTCTCTCTGCCGGACTCTTTGCTCGGCGTCGCCGAGCCAGGCTCGGCCGCATGTTCGAAGCGGCGCGACGGCGCAAAGCCCGCCGACCAACCAGCGACGGCGCCAATGTCAGGCGATCTCGCTACTGCGTAATTCTTACGCTGCCGATTGCCTGCGTCGACCCTTGCGTCTGCACGAATACATGCACTTCTTTTCCGTTACCCAGCGGCCGTGTAGGTGTGTTTCGTTTGGTGGCGAGGGGGTGAGAGAAGACAGAGAGAGAGCGCATGTGTCGCTGTGTGTTTTGTGAGCGCGGCTGTAACGGAAGTTTTTGTCCTCAGTTGTGTGCGCATTTCGTTTTGTGGTCTGGCTGCCGAACTGCGAGGTGATACACTTACGGTAAATTTGTGAGTCTCGACATAACGGCATGTTGTTTTTCGTTGCCCGGCTGCCGTGTATGTATGTATATAGTGATTTGCAAACGGGCGAAAACGGTAACCTGTGCGTAGCGCTGCTTTAGCGGTAAACCTTGTGAGCGTGGTCGTACTTGTGCTGACTAAAACACAGTGGGGTAAACGCAAAAACTCAGGGAGATTTTATTATTCGCTTCTTGCGGTGGATAATGACCCGCTTAAAACTAACTTATGAGCTCTAATGTGACGTTGCCCAAAGGGTGACGTCACAATATGAACTATCGGTCGAAAAAGAAGATCTAATGAGAAAAACTTTTTGTTTTCAATGGTTGCGTCTTTATACCTTCCAGTTGTGAATATTATCAGTTTCAACACAATTTTGGGGAGTTTGGTCAAAATGTGATGAATATATCGTAAAGCTGCCATATAACTGGCAAGCAAATGCTCAAAGTAGTGGCGCCATCAGCTGCAAGGGTATATAAACTTCGGTCGAGCCGAAGCTAGCTTGATGAAGTCTGACATCAATTTTGTTTACCTCTGTCGCTTTTATTGTTTTATTTTTATCTTGAGCTTATTCATAATTGAAATATAACCCCTTGTGTTGAAGATATCAATCTGAAGATCGCACAATGAGACATTCCCTATTATCGCATGGAATGTAGTAAGCTGGGGTAAAGTGAAAAATGAAAGTTTGGTGTCGTTTAAACCAAACGGCTTAGCTATTGTGTGGTGTTATTTTTACTTTTCCTCCAAATGAACTTATCATGAAAGGTTGTTTGTTTTTAATGGGATTTTTGACAATTTTTCCTTGGATGTTATTTTTGTTAGAGCCTGAATCGATTAGAATTTTGACAATTTCTCCGTTACTGAGCTTGCATTTTATGTATGGTAACGAAGAATATTTTATACTAAAAAATTTAATTCAACATTGTCAACCACAGCTTGTTCTTCTTCTTTTTCTGTGGGATGTTCTTCTGTCGCTTCCAAATAGTCGGCTAAAGTTTCGACGCTGATTTCTTCTGTATTATTTATAGCCGCGTAATACTCTTCTTACTCAGTTGTCATGTGGAAATTTCTTTGTCTTTTGTCTCTCTGATCACTGAATGAATTAAGTAGGGATCTTTTCCCTGCTACGTCATTGTACGGACGATTTATATAATTAACCCTCCTGGTTTGGATACTTTGGTTAACTTCCATTGCTTCTGGCCTAGGCAATGGTTTTGGAGCTATCGGAGCCAATCGTATGAAAATTTGGTTTTCTTGGGACGAACTGTTGTTGGGGCCTCATATTTCTGCATTGTCTGCTGGGGCAAGTGAGCTAAGTGTGGATAAAATTGCAGTGTAGTTAGGCGCTGTATATTCCTACGGGGTGGAATAGGAGGGGCAGATGGGATATTTATTCTTCTTAACATGCCTTGGCTGCTGTTGGCATAGTTAGTTCTGAATTTCTGGTTTTCCAATTTCTCACACAATTGAAGTGCATCGGTTATGTCTGCTGGGCCTTTTATACCCAATTGTCTTGGTAGGTCACCATTTAGTCCTCTAATAAATGTATCAAGGGCTTTGGTCCTATAGCTTTTTGAGAATAAGTCTAACGACTCCCTGCTCATTTCCATGCATGAAATTTTGTTTAAAACTAGTGACATATGAGAGTAGATTTTCTGATAAAACTCTGGTATTGACAGGCTTCCCTGTATTAAAGCAGTTATTTGGTATTCAAGTGTGCCTATGTCTCTTGCATAATTGGAAGTCAAGCATTTGGATATTGCAATCCAATTCAAAGGCGGTTATAGGATTCCAGAACCGCATCTGCGTTTCCTATAATTTTATTTCTGATAACACTTAGAATTCCGTAAATCCTTGGTGTGCCTCGAATTGGGGTATAGATTGGCAATACGCGCTCTACACTTTTTACCAGGAGCTAAATTCTCCTGCTTGACCTGAAAATTCGCGTAAGCATCTCTCTACATCTGGAATTTTGTCCAGGTCGCCTAAATTGGGCGCTGTTACGTTAATTTCCTCGTCTACCAGTGGTTGATTACTTTGGGTTGGTTCTCTACTATTTAGCATACCCTGAACTATACCTCTTATCTGTGCCTGTAGTTCTGTCGCGGTCAATTGAACCGTCGCATTTTCTCCTCGCTCGTTTTGTGTGTTGCTGTTGTTAGTCAAAAGCTGAGAAGGTCGAATTAAATTGTTTGTTGCCATTGTGATTGTGTGTATTTATATGAATATGAAAGTTGCGCAAATGAGATTGTGTGCTCTGTCTATTAAACAAACTTTTCGAATATGTAGACGTTTAAATTTTTCACTTTGTGGAGAGATGACACATAGCTAGAGAATTTTTATTTTGCGTTTTTTGTTTGTTTTCTGTTTTTTGTTTTATATCTCTGGGGCGTTAAATCGAAAATTTTTCTTTCCTATTCCTTTTCTTTCTTTCTTGTGGGTTTTCCCCCAATTTGTTTTTGAATTAATTGCTTTTTTATTTTTTTGAACACTTAAAACTACTTACAATGTAATCCGAAACATCCCGTGCCGGTTATTGGGTAGAATCCTTTTTGCGTCTGCTACTGGGGTACCCGGTGCAACACCTCCGCTCCGGTTGTCTGCGAACAGAATCTATAGACTGATGATTGGTGGTTTTCGGGGTTGTCACGTAGCCGGTTGGTGGGTATGTGTCCTTTTTGCGTAAGCTACTGTGGTACCCTAGCACAGCACTACCGCTCCGTTGTCTGCGAACAAAATCTACAGAACTGACACTCCCGTGATGGATCTTGCTCTGGACCTTGTCGTGTGATTTGCAGCTACTTGAGGTGCTTTGTTTCCCGTATGTCGTTTGTGTCGTTGCAGGCGCTTGATAGCCTTTTGGTTAGTCGTGTTTTGTGGTTTTGGCTTTGTGAGTTTTCACGCGTAGCTACTTGAGGTCCTTTTAGCTTTTTCCACATCACTCCTTTAGGGTGTTTTTTTCGCGGATTCTCCCGACACTTGCAGCTACTTGAGATGCTTTTTCCGACGAAGGACATTTTAAATAAAACAAGTAAGAGCGCTGTAGTCTAGTTTCCCGACTACAAAATACCCTGTTCAATTGAGGCACACATACAAACACACTCACATACACAAACGCAAACACACATACGAGCGCACACACACACGCGCGCTCACACGCGGCCTGCGCAGTATGCGCTGCCTGCATGAAGTGCCAATATAAGGCCTAGGATAATATAAAGTAAGCCACGAGGTTCTAACTTTAAAATTGTGGCTGTGACAGTTTTTTGCGGTTTAAGGGGGGAGGGGGGGATATTTTCAAAATCGGAAACAAACTTGATCTGGGTACGGTATACAAGAATGTCTCTATCTCTTATAGTCTCTGAGATCGACGCGTTCATACAGACAGACGGACAGACGGACATGGCTATATCGACTCGGCTGCTGATGCTGATCAAGAATATATATACTTAATAGGGTCGGAGAAGCTTCCTTCTGCCTGTTACATACATTTACACAACTTCATGATCCCCTTTTCCCATTTTTAATGGGAACAGGGTAAAAAAATAAAAAAAATTCTTTTCGACCGAAGTCGATAACTTTTCCTTACTGAGTCCAAATCGGAACTAAAGCTAATTGACAATATTTTGGACCTAATGAACCCTCAACTTGCCAACCAGAAATTTTGCTGCAGTTGCTGCGCCGCTGCAGTTGCGCAACATTTCCGTCACCTTATGATGCGTCGGCGATTCCCACGGGAAGCGCTGTAGACCTGGAGTCAGCATATCGGGTTTCCGCAATTGGTGGCATTGGACTTGCCCAAGTGGTTGCGCGTGTTTAGAGTTATTGTTGTTTTACTTTATTTACTTATTTGCCAATTATTTGGTTTTATATCTTTGTAAATGAACTTTGCGATGATCAAATCCAGGTTCACTCAGTTAGCCGTAGCTATATAAGAGTGTGGTGTATGTGTGTGTGATGATGAAATTTTTTTTTTTTTAAAGGGGGGGAAAGTGTGAAAGCCGATAAGTGTGGGACTTGGGATTACCTCACCCACTAAAACCACCCCTTTTCCCCGTTCCCTTCTCGCGGGACCACCGCTAGGTATTACGTCACGAGGGGGGAGATGGCATGAAAGCCTCGACTAGAATCTCATCCAGTGATTGAATTGAGATTGCGCAAACTTTCAGCCCGACGCAAGGATTGGATGACCTCTGCAGCCACGTAACTTTTTGCATCCCAATTGTTTTCGCGAGCTTAGTAGGATATCCATCAAGTCAGTGACTGATGGCCTCCCAATGCCTAGGCTTAGCTCTTCCCGATCAGCAGAGAATCTAGGACAGACAAAAACACGTGTTCTGCGTCTTCTATTGTCCGCGCACAGTGCGTGCAAAACGGATCAGTCTCATGCTTCAAATCATAAAAATATGACTTAAAGCATCCGTGTCCTGTCAGTAGCTGCGTCAAGTAGAAGTCGGTTTGACCGTGCGTCCCGCTCACCCACCGCCTAATGTCCGAGGTCAGTCGTTTTCTCCATCTGGCGTTGGGGGCTGTCCTCCATCTGTCCTGCCATTTAGCCAACGACGCAGCGCTGCGGCCAGCTGGCAGTTGTTGGCTCGCGCACCCAGCCGCTAGCAGGTCAAGTGGGACCATCCCAGCCAGAACAAGGGCAGCGTTTTCGGATACAGTCTGCGGTATGCTGACCTTCATCCTCGGCTGTAGGACTCACACGCCATTGCTGGTGCCCATATCGCAGCCGCGTATAGGACGATGGACCTTACTATGCTAACTATTAGTCCTCTGCTGTGTTGCCATGTCCCTCCAATGTTGGCCTTCATGCCGGTTAGCGGTGTGACTGCTTTCGGAGCTTTATCGGCAGTGTATTGGAGGTGGTGCTTGAATGTTGGCCTGTGGTCCACCATTATACCCAGATATTTTAGAGCGGGCTTCGACCTTATTATACAGCCATCAACGTGTATTGTAGCAACCTTCAAAATTTTCCTCTTGCTTATGAGCACTGCTTCCGTTTTATGAGCTGTGAGGTGGAGCGAGTTCGTCGCTAGCCACTCGAGTACCTGAACAATTGTTGTGTTTTCTTTTTGTTCGGCATCCATGAGCTCCTTAGCAACAGAGACTATCCCAATGTCATTTGCGAAGCCATTGATAGTGATTTCTGGAGGTGATGACGTTCCACAACGTAGGTCCTAACACTGAGCTCTGTGATACTCCGCCAGTGACGACCTGTTGGCGGCGAAGTAGCTGCATATTCTGCTGGTCAGGTACTACGACACACCTAGGTGATTCGAGGCATTTAAAATGCTTGCCCAGTTAGCCGTGTTGAATGCGTTACGCACGTCTAACGTCACCACCAGGCAGTACTTTTTCCCACCTCCTTTCCATCGGGTGCCCGCCGTGGCATTATTTGCAATGCCGGTCAGAGTTCCGACAGCATCCACTGTGTTTCCTGCGAAACCCGAACTGTAGCTCGGACAGCCCTCTGGTTTCTTCAAACTGTGTCTCTAAACGGTTGCACAGGATGCGCTCAAAGAGCTTGCCAACTACATTGAGCATGCATAGAGGTCTGTAGGCGGAAGGTTCCTCTGAGAGCGCATTGCTCTTTGGGATCAGGACCAGCTTTTGCAGCTTCCATACGTCTGGGAAGTGGCGCTGCTGCATGCACTTGTTGAATAAGCATGCGTATACCGAGGTGTGGTCCGCAATTATTATTTTCAGTGCCTTGGTTGGTATACCGTCTGGTCCTGGAGCTTTATAAGCGTGGATGCCTTTATTGCCTTGGTCAGAATTGCTTTTTGAGTTTGTACTCAATCAAGAGCTCTTGGTGGTTCGGCGCGCCACGTGCTCTTTGCTGCCGGCGTCTTGCAGCTAGGCATTCGTTGCGTGCCGCTCCTATGCCGGCATTCCACCAGTATACTGGCTTTCGTCGGCATCCTTGCTTCTGCCGCACCATCGTCGCGTCACAAGCCCTCTCTATTGTTGGAGTAATCTCATTTGCAGAGTCCTCTGCCCGTTCGACACCTCCCATGAGTCAGCTCGTACAATGTTGCAGTTGGCAAAGGTGATGTCGATTATCGACCCTCTACCTGCTTTACAGTACGTTTGCCTCGCACCTGTATTTAGGAGCACCACGTTTGGCGCAGTAAAGGCATCGAGGAGAATGTTCCCCCGCGGGCTTGTGGAACTGCTACCCCACTCCGCTGCCCACGCATTAAAGTCGCCGGCTATGATTACTGGAGGGTTGGCTCTTGCATCCGCAACGATGCCGTCAATAATCAAGGCGAAGTCACTGATCTGGATAGTTTGTTGTTGTTTTGTCTTGCTTGTGGATTGCATTTGATATGACTAGCAGCTGTTTTGGTTATATTAATTTTGTCTGCTGCTGGGCTTAAATTATTGGCTGACCAAAATTTCGGCAACAGATGCCTTCTCTCAAATATTCATCCAGCATTTGCTGCAAGTTCTCTTTTTCTGTGTACGATAGCCGCCTAGGGTAACATCTAATCGGTTTCAATATAAAAATAAGTATTAATAAATCGAAACTATTCTTTTGTGCTCAATCGAACCGAGGTTCGAACCAAAACCTTGGGTTCAGGGGTTCCAAGAACCTGTCAGCGAACCGAAGTTTAGACTTTACAACGGGTTCGAACCCCCGGACCGAACCTTCGCCATAATTTAAGAGGTTTGCAGCCTTGGTTTGTACAACTGCATGATGATCTTCTAGAAGTATGGCTGCACTATCCGCTGTACACCCGCTTAATAGGAGGCCAACAGTTTGCTGTCCTCTGAGCTGCGAGCGGTCATTTGGTTTGTGATCGGTTTACAGTCTCGATCATTCAGCACCGTCGGCCGTTCAATGATATTCCTGTTGGTCTGGTATCTATGATCGAAGACAAAATTGAGGCAAATCAAATCGAACTGATTGAGGGGACTGCAGCATTTGCAGACCTGATCGGGCTCCGGTCCGCCGGTGTTCTCTGGCGGATTGGGTTTCAAATCGGAGGCTTAGCCAAAGAACTGCTGATTTTGGTTGTTGGTGTCGAAATTCTCGGTTGAGGGTTAGAAATTGGTGCACACACGCAGTCTCTGATGTTTCTCGTCGCGCAGCATGTTGGAGCTTAAGTCTGCACATGCTGTGGTCGTGTGTCCTTCTAAAGTGATGATTCTTTATGCTTTAGACCTTGTAGTATAGAATGACCATCAGCAATCCGCTTGGGTTTTCTTCTTACTCAATTGTACATGCACAAATATGGAATCGAATCGTACTTTTTATACGTCAACGCCAAAAAAAAATCTTAAGCAGTTCTTGTTTGGTCACCTAACCAAGAGAGCAGCAGCAGCCTGAATCTTTCAATTAAATTCTTTTCTACAATTATGTTGCTCTGTGTTAGCAAAGACGCAAATAACGTAACTTCCTCTCACCTACTGTGTTTTTTGATAATGCGCTCTCTTCCCCTCTCTTGCGTTGTTAAAGTCTTCTAATATGCTTGCCCTTGGCCTTCAGCTCAAGTGTAATTTGTTTGCATAAGTCAGTCTTGATTTTAGTCTACTAGGCATCAGTTGTTCTGACTCGCCTCAACATTTCGATTCACTTTGTTGTAACGGCACCGATCATCTCGGATTCGCCTGCCTATTTAGTCGCAGTCAATGTAACAACTGTAAATCGCTTAAGCACGGCCAAGACGGGCCGCCTGCTAAATATACGCTTCATCTTAAATCGGCCCTGTGCGGCAAAAAAACCAACATTTTTATTCTGAATATACTCAATTCGGTGTTAAATTTATTTGGACAAAATTTCTCGCATTTAAATAGCTATTGAAAAAGCTCAATAGCTCAACATTTGGTGACCCTGACGTGATAAAAACAATAAATAAATATAAAATTTATCATCGTTTTAAGCATTTACAAATTTGCCATACAAATCGCGCGTCAATCCGGGCGCAAATCGCATGCACACACACACACACTTAAGCAAACACCGCTGTTCTCTGCTTGTGGGAACCGTTGCATTTTCGTCTTGTGTTCTTTGCGTTCGTTGCTTAGAACAGTTGGAAATCGATCGATGCCTTATTTCGTCATCTTTGCATTCGCTCTTGTCGCTCCCGATTCGTGGACCCGTAACTGCGTTTTGATTGTCTGCAATTCGGCAGTTACTCTTAAACCTTTTGTGAAAACTGTGCGAGCATCCAAAACTGGGTAATCAAATTGTAGTGCGTGCAAAACCTTGAGCTCGTCTGTGACTATCAAACGGTGGCGGAATTTCGCAAATCTAAAACTGTAAGTTACTTCGGTTTGAGTGTCTCTTGTGTGGCTCAGTGCATTAAAAATTGTATGCAGAGTTTACTTTTGCCAACAACATAGTTATCGC
>JBAMBO010004249.1:0-86304 GCA_037044535.1 Lordiphosa magnipectinata | reverse complement strand
AGCCTTAAGATATAGTCATCCGAACTCGACCCAATTTTGCGAATCTATTTAAAAGCATATAAAATTAGTCATCAGCGTGTTTAAGGACGCTAACATAAAAAACAAACAAAAATTTTGTTACTAAGACACATTTTGGACCGATCGGTTCTATGGCAACCATAAGATATAGTCACCCGATGTCTATCAACTTTTTCAAATTAGTTTGAAAGCCTTTAATATTAAGAATCACCGACCTTAAGAACGATTTACTTAAAACAAAAAAGTTTCTTTTCACTAATAACCATTTTCCGACCGATGGTTCCTATGGTAGCTATAAGATGTAGTCATCCGATTTTGACCAAAATTTACAAATCTGTTTGAAAGCATAAAATATTAATAAAAGCCAAGCTTGAGGACGCTAACAGCGAAAACAAAAAAGTTTTTCTCACTAAGACCCATTTTCCGACCGATGGTTCCTATGACAGCTATAAGATATAGTCATCCGATTTTGACCAAATATTTACAAATCTGTTTGAAAGCATAAAATATTAATAAAAGCCAAGCTTGAGGACGCTAACAGTGAAAACAAAAAAGTTTTTCTCACTAAGATCCATTTTTCGACCGATGGTTCCTATGACAGCTATAAGATATAGTCATCCGATTTTGACCAAAATTTACAAATCTGTTTGAAAGCATAAAATATTAATAAAAGCCAAGCTTGAGGACGCTAACAGTGAAAACAAAAAAGTTTTTCTCACTAAGATCCATTTTTCGACCGATGGTTCCTATGGCAGCTATAAGATATAGTCATCCGATCTTGACCAAAATTGGCAAATCTGTTTGAAAGCATAAAATATTAATAAAAGCCGATCTTGAGGAAGCTAACAGTGAAAACAAAAAAGTTTTTCTCACTAAGACCCATTTTTTGACCGATGGTTCCTATGGCAGCTATAAGATATAGTCATCCGATCTTGACCAAATATTTACAAATCTGTTTGAAAGCATAAAATATTAATAAAAGCCAAGCTTGAGGACGCTAACAGCGAAAACAAAAAAGTTTTTCTCACTAAGATCCATTTTTCGACCGATGGTTCCTATGACAGCTATAAGATATAGTCATCCGATTTTGACCAAAATTTACAAATCTGTTTGAAAGCATAAAATATTAATAAAAGCCAAGCTTGAGGACGCTAACAGTGAAAACAAAAAAGTTTTTCTCACTAAGATCCATTTTTCGACCGATGGTTCCTATGGCAGCTATAAGATATAGTCATCCGATCTTGACCAAATATTTACAAATCTGTTTGAAAGCATAAAATATTAATAAAAGCCAAGCTTGAGGACGCTAACAGCGAAAACAAAAAAGTTTTTCTCACTAAGACCCATTTTCCGACCGATGGTTCCTATGACAGCTATAAGATATAGTCATCCGATTTTGACCAAATATTTACAAATCTGTTTGAAAGCATAAAATATTAATAAAAGCCAAGCTTGAGGACGCTAACAGTGAAAACAAAAAAGTTTTTCTCACTAAGATCCATTTTTCGACCGATGGTTCCTATGACAGCTATAAGATATAGTCATCCGATTTTGACCAAAATTTACAAATCTGTTTGAAAGCATAAAATATTAATAAAAGCCGATCTTGAGGAAGCTAACAGTGAAAACAAAAAAGTTTTTCTCACTAAGACCCATTTTTTGACCGATGGTTCCTATGGCAGCTATAAGATATAGTCATCCGATCCGGTCGGATCAGACATATTAGCAGCGTGCAGTAAAAAGAAGACTCTGTGCAAAAATTTAGCTCGATAGCTTTAAAACTGAGAGACTAGTTTGCGTAGAAACAGACGGACGAACAAAGCTCAATCGACTCAGCTCGTCGCCCTGATCAAGAATATATATAGTTTATGGGGTCGGAAATGAATGTTTCTATCCGTTGCAAACTTCTGGTCAAAATTATAATACCCTTTGCAAGGTTTTATACCCTTGTATCCAAAATAAGAAATCATGGTTTATCTGAGAAGCTGAAGCGAAATTAATAATGTTCCACTTAGTAGAATAGATTTTAAGTGAATGCTTCATATTTATTTATCTAATCAAAAAATTTCAAAATAACATATTTTCGGTCCCTGATTTTAACAACCTAATTCCCATAAGTCAGCCTCCTCCCACCGATCGGGAAAATAATGCCAGAAATGAAATCAGAGCATGCAAAACCCCCTAGTACTGATTTTGACACTTGGACAACGACGTTATTCATTTCTGCCTGTCTCAGTGTGCCGTCTGGATAATACTTCAGATAATTCTATTTTGAATACTGTAATTAATAAACTGAAGTTGTTGGTTAGGGACCTTTCTAATTGTAAGAGTGCTGCTTGCGGGCTCGAGGTCAAGAAGAAAACTCATTTGTTGATTTGTTTCCTTTCCACGCAGCACTCTTGTAATTAATAAACTTGATTGGCAATACCTAAAACATACTATATTGGTCTTGTTCAGCAGATAAATCCGATTAGCGATTACTGATAAGTCTCTGCAGAATGGCATTGCTAGAAGGCTTCAAGTTATTCTGAATAAAACGCATATATGGTGTGAATGGCTAACTCCTCTTTCAGAAGCCGAATGAATCTTTATTTTGTTTTTGGTCTCTTTTTTATACATTTTATTGATAACAGATGTGTCCTCTTTTTAGGGTTGTATGGTCTAGTCTATTTTTATGCGCCTGCTACATGAGTCCCAAGCTTAGCTACCTGGACTCACAATGCACTGTTCAAATATCTTTGAACATATTCTGTGGCTTAAGTATTTTAAATCAAAAAAAAAGTCCTGAGACAAATAAACTTCAATATTTAAGGTAGGCTGACTCAGCAATCGGTAACCAAATCATACTTTTTGTTCGAATCCTTTTTAGCAATCATGACTGTAAAATTTGCCCATCGCAATGACTACATTTAGCAGTTAAAATCGGCAATCATAAATGTGCTCATTTGTATGGAAACTTTATTTTGATTTTGTGTTTTTTTGGGGGAGAACATAAAGTATTTTAAGGCGTTCACAATATTGTACAAGGACAAAGTCATTTCACATATTTCATTCTGTGGTCGACTGGAGGTGAAGGCCAACAAACAAAACTGGAAAATAAAAATATATATTTTCCATTTCTTTTTCTTGTTCAGCGACAAAAATATTGAGAAGAGCAAAAACAAAACGCTAGCAAAGCTAATTCAATTATTTACGCGTCATTGTGGTCGTCGTCAACACAACAAAAATGCGAGAGTATAAAAATAAACAGAAACTTTGCCCAAAGTGAACATATGGCCACAGAACAAAAAAAAAAAAATGCCTCACATAAACAAATTTATGACAACAAACAAAAATCTAATGAGACAAACTCAAATAACAAATATCTGGAGGATATGAACGATATATATATATATAAACTTAGATAAGACCAATCACAAGGTATCTATAAACATGAGTTAAACGAGACTGAAAGTGCAAAACTGCAAACCAGATATGCCAACTTACCCTCCCCTCTCATAACACTTCAAAAAACAAACCGCATGTTGTGTAATTGAGCATATGGCATACGCACCCAAATAGATACAGATATGCAAACACACACACTCACACACACATATGTCTGCAATTAAAGGCAATTAGATACATACATACGAAATACGAAATACTCGTCGTATGTTAATGCAGGTCTACATTTTGCGGTCTTCCCAAATGACGCACTTTAAGTATTAAGTGAATCACACTCCCAGCTAAAAAAAAAAAGTTAATTAAAATGGCAGGGCCGAAAAGTAGGGAAACTAAACCATCCATCAGATACTCAACGAAAACATTTAGTTTTAATTTTTCCGGCACGAACACGCTGCTGATGAGTGACTCAATTCCATGCAGTCGGTTCCAGTCTATCACTTAATGACTAGTACAAAGACACTCACATGTATCTTACAGATACTTTACAGTGCAATTACACGGTTGCCTTCCTTTGGAGCGGCGGCATTTAATTATATAATATACAATTGCTATTGCAAATCAAATAATAGTTTACGTAGCAGTTGTTGTTGTTGGCTTGCAAACTAAATTGAAGCCATTAATCAATGACTTTAGCTACAGATACAGATGTAAACATGGCGATAATCATAAAGATGCAGTTCTGTGGCTAACTTGCCAGACGCTTTGGCGTCTCAACTATCATTTGTATGTGCTTTCTGTTCGACACAGACATTTAAATTAGTTAATGTTATTTTCCACTGATGTATTAATAGTTTTTTTTAATGTCCAAGGCATTCTCAGAATATCCACTAGAAATTTGTTATGGAATTCGTCATGGTTTTCGGTATCAACTGGTCATATTTTGAACTCGCGAACGTGGCCCTTAGGTAGAATAAAATAAGTAAAGTCTGTCAAGCTCGACTATAATAATACTCTGTACCCCCTGAGAGGGCGTAAATATATCTGATCAATTTAAGTTAGAAGTGGCAAAGCACCCATAAAGTGCATTTCGCTTTGTATAGTTTTTAAATGATTTGGCAATTCATTCCATAGGCGGATAGCATGTATGAAGAAGTGCCGCTCTGAGTTAGATAGTTTAAATCGGGGATAATTCAAATTATTTGTTCTCCGAGAGGCAGAGAAATGTAACTTGGAGTACAGATAGTTTGGTTCTTTCGTTTCTATAATTTTGTGTAAGAATATTAATGTTGTAAACTATATCCATTCTTTTAGGCGAAGGTCAAAAATCGTGCATGCTAAAAAAGTTAGATGGTCAGAGACTCGACGATTATAAATATATTTAACAATTGAATTAAAAGCTACATTTAATTTTCTCATGTCATCCACATTGGAGTGTCCGAAGATTTCGGTTCCATAAAAAAGTGAGGGTATAAGGTATGTCTTTGCTATTAAAAGCTTAATTTGTACCGGTGGAAACATTTGCCTCAACAATCCACACGCTTAAGTAACATGTTTACTCCACGAAAGTGTGTTATTAAGAATTATGCCTCAGTTGGAAGCCTGGTTCTCATATTTAATCGGAGTATCATTGATAACAAGAAAGAAAGTCGGTCAAGCCCGACTATAAAATACTCTGTACCCTTACACTCGCATTTGCTCAGGAGTCAAACGGCCAGTTAACACCCCGTGCACAACGCGGTGCGCTCTCTAAGTTTCTCTCTCTCTCTCTCTTTCTCTCTCGCACTAAGATTGCCTGTGTTGAACGGTTAGGGTATGTTGCTGTGGTTGTTGGTGGGGGTGTGGGTGGTGTTAACTGGCCGTTTTTTGCCCATAACTTGAGTATCGTTCATCCGATCTTTGTCATTCCTTTAGCAAATCGATAAGTAATTTTGTGAACAAGGTATCTCTAGAAGAAACAAACGATCTATCTCCAAAACTGTAGGAGATATGTAGGTTTTTTCCAAATTGCGGGGGCGGGAGGGGGCGTGGCAAAAATTGAAAATAAACTTCATCTGCCTGCAAGTATAAGAAATATATGTCCCATACATGTGAAACCTCTATCTCTTACCATCTCTGAGAACTCTTCGTTCATACGGACGGACAGACAGACAGACGGACAGACGGACATGGCTATATCGACTCGGCTGTTGATGCTGATCAAGAATATATATACTTTATAGGGTCGGAAACGATTCCTTCTACCTGTTACATACTTTTGCACAAACTTAATATACTCTATGTACCTTCGGTACAGAGTATAAAAATATATGTTTCAATAAATTATTTAATTGAGGATATTTCACTTCATTTACATCCAGCAACTGTAAGAGTGCCTAATTTGGCAATTACTTTTCATTCTACCGAGCAACAAACCTAACTTTTTCGTTTTAGGGTTGCGAGAACACGAATCAATTCCACTTTCGAAAACTTGATTTTCTATTAAAATTGTTTAAAACAAGGACTGCACCAGGGTTCAAACCAAAACCTACTTCCAAATACTTGGAACAAATTTCCAAACATTAACATTAAAGTAATGGTAAATGGTTGTTCAAACCCGCGATCCGGTGCTCCGAAAGAAGAAAATAAGATTCAAAGCTCAAATTTCTTTGGCAAATAAACCAAACTAAGATAAACGGGGGTGACACAGAAATCACTAGTAATTTTTGTATAAACGCTTGTATTTCAAATTGAAACTAATTGAATTTATATGTGAAGTGGCACAAAACAGATCAGATGTCGAAAGTAAAGCGAATTGAAACCGACTGTTCAAAGCCAAGTAGATTTGAGCAGTTGGTTCCAAATCGCTCAAAATCTTTATCTGATCTAGCAACCGAAGATATACTTTTCATTTTACATATGAAGTTGTACAATTGAAATTGGAAATGCAAACTTTTATACCAAAATCTCTAGTGATTTCTGTGTTACCCCCGATATGCTGAATTTAAGCTTTTTAGGAAGAACATGTAATAATTTAAAACAGCGGTGGACATGAAATTTGAGTTTGAGAGCAGCACACAGAAAAAACAACCTTTATCAGCGAGTCTCGATCACCAAAAATGCAGCTGTTGCGTCGTCTGTGTGCGCGTCTTGCAGGCGCCATGCTCGATTCGCTTTGACTTTGTTGTTGTTCACAATTTAAGCGAGTTAAAGTTTATTTTGAGACTGACTGGCGCCAATTGCCGAAAACAAAATCTCGGAGAAATGGGAACAAGGGCTTGCCCAACGCTGATTTAAAATTAAAATTTCGGAAAAATCTATCGAAAGATTGGGGGAGTTCAGGGTTATTAAAGAAAATTATTTTACAATTTGGAACTCAAGCGAATTATTTCAGAAGGGCGACTCAAAATGTCGTATGTGTGTTTCATTTTATTGACTTCAAACCAGATATTAAAAGCGAAACGAATAACGGTTAGACTTGAGGTTACTGTTTTGGCCGATCGCTTTTTATACCCTTGCAAAGGGTATTATAATTTTGCCCAGAAGTTTGCAACGCATAGAAATATTCATTTCCGACCCCATAAACTATATATATTCTTGATCAGGGCGACGAGCTGAGTCGATTGAGCTTTGTCCGTCCGTCTGTCTGTCTGTCTGTCTGTCCGTCTGTCTGTCCGTCTGTCTGTCCGTCTGTCTGTCCGTCTGTCCGTCTGTTTCTACGCAAACTAGTCTCTCAGTTTTAAAGCTATCGAGCTGAAATTTTGCACAGAGTCTTCTTTTTACTGCACGCTGATAATATGTCGGAACCGACCGGATCGGATGACTATATCTTATAGCTGCCATAGGAACCATCGGTAAAAAAATGGGTTATAGTGAGAAAAACTTTTTTGTTCTTATTGTTAGCGTTCCCAAACACGGTCATTATTAATATTAAAAGCTTTCAAACAGATTTGCAAACTTTGGTCAAAATCGGATGACTATATCTTATAGCTGCCATAGGACCGATCGGTCGGAAAATGGGTCTTACTGAGAAAAACTTTTTTGGTTTCTATGTTAGCGTCCTCAAACTCGTCCCTTATTAATATTATATGCTTTCAAACAGATTCGCAAACTTTTATCAAAATCGGAAGACTATATCTTATAGCTGCCATAGGACCGATCGGTCGGAAAATGGGTCTTACTGAAAAAAAATATTTGTTTTCAAGTAAATCGTTCTTAAGGTCGGTGATTATTAACACTAAACGCTTTCAAACTAATTTGAAAAATTTGGTCGAAATCAGATGACTATATCTGCAGGCTGCCATAGGACTTATCGGTCGGAAAATGAGTCTTAGTGAGAAAAACTTTTTTGTTTTCAATTTTATCGTTCTTAAACTTGGCGATTGTTAATTTGATATGTTTTCAAAAAGATTCGCGAAATTTGGTCGAAATCAAATGTTCATCTGACGGAAAATCGATTTAAGTTAAAAAAAGTTTTTGATTTTTATCCAAGCGTTCTTAAACTCTGTCATTTCAAAAACAGCTTTTGCAAGGGTATAAAAACTTCGGCACAGACGAAGTTAGCGTGGCCTTCTCGTTTTTCTCTCTCACGCATCTGTATATACATAGTATGTAAGTATGTATTACAGACATAAGACATATGTTTAAAGTTTTCTTGAAAAAGGCGATCGCGCAAACAACAACAATATGTGTGAATACTTACGTTTTCATATAAACAAATTGGCATAACAAATAAAGGGAAAAATGAGTAATGAGAAAGAGATAACGCAGCTAACTAAAATCTTTACCTTCTTTATCTTTCCTTTTATTTGTTTATCAAAAAATTTTACGTATATTGTTATTTTTACTAATAGAGGATAAACCGAAAAAACTGAAAAAACTGAAAAAACTGAAAAAACTGAAAAACTCAAAAAACTCAAAAAATTCAAAAAACTCAAAAAACCAAAAAAACCGATTTTGTTAATAATGGTTATAGGGTTACGGTTATAAGAAAAAAATTTTCGGTTTCAAGTTTTAAAGTGTTTTTAGAGGTTAAAGGTTAAAGTTTAACCTTCCAACTTATTCAACCGATTTTGATACATTATTTGCTCGCTCGTCCAGACTTGCCGACTAGAAATTTTTCCCTTGAGAGTTAAACGCTTTTCATATCAACACAAAACGAAAGCTCAAGGCCAAGTCACTCGGAAGTGCTTGGCTAATTCCCACCCCCCTTTCTCTCTCTCTCTCTCTTTTACAGATTCAATCAATGTCGCTCAAAAGATAATAATAACATTAAACAAATCCCCCATCCAAAAGTATCCAAAGATTAAATCCAAATAGAATGGCCACAAACTGCGAGTACATTGAGGAGAATGTCAAACAGCAGAAGAAGTCATCGTCAATCAACAACAACACCACCACCACCACCACATCAACATCTCCAACCGCTTCATCCATGAGCAATCACGAGGAGAAGCAGGATGGCAAAGAGAAGGAGCAGCCATCCTTGGCGGCTCCCTTATCCCATTATCTTACAAACGATGACAGTTTTGAGTGTGCATTTGAGTCCACCATGGATGATCTAGAGCAGGCGGTGCTCGATGGCTATGAATCGGACTCGGAGGCCAGTGCTAATGCCACTGATTCATCCGCCTCGGCTGCCAGTCTTTGTCCCGCTGGAGAAAAGGACAGAGATTGCTTGCCTAATCTCAAGTATAGTCAACAATTGGACCCACAAATGCTGGAATCCATTCCTCGTACCAATTCCTTTGACTTTCACAGCAGCAGTGGGAGCAGCAGCGATGATGAAGATGAACCCGACGATGATGATGATGATGTGGATGTAAATCTCAGCCTCAGTCTAAGTGCCAAATTCGCCAAAAGTAATGCAGCAATCGGAGGGGGAGGAGGAAGCTATGATTCGTATCATCAACAGCGAGCGACATATATGGTACCACCTTTCATAGAGCGGCGTCGTCTCTCACAATGCAAAGAGGAGGATGACGAGGATGATGGCGATAAATCGCCACAGCCGGGCGGAGTTGATCCACCCAAGCTGGATAGGGCCTCTAAAGCCCCACCGCGTCCGCCTACACCTCAAGATGAGGCCTCTAAGGAGAAATTCAAAGATCTAGAGCGTTTGCGTCAACAATTTATGCACAAAATTGATAGAATCAACACACGTAACATTGAGGAGTGCAAGGCCTTGCCGCCACCACCACCTCCACCGCCACCCATTCCAGCCACCATATTACCCAAAGCCTTAAAGGAGCTGCTACATACCGAAGAAGAGACTCGTGCTAAGGTGTTAGCCATTAAACCTTCGCCTCCGCCTACCACCACTACACCTGCACCTCTAGCACTTCCAGAACCCACATCTCCCTTGCCCCTACCCAATGAGCCACCGCTTATCATCAAGGGCAAATTCAAGGTGACTCTTGCCCAGGAAACTCCCGAGCTACGAGTCGAGGCCAAACAGCTGAGTAAACTACGAGCCAGTTCTAATGCCCAAACCATTAGTTTTCCCTCCAGTTTTGGTGGTTACTCTTCCGTTCAGGGTCTCTTCTCACAACGTTATGGCTCAAATCGCTTTCCCGCCGCCGCTCCACATCTCTCCAAGAAATTCTTTGAGCC
Organism: Lordiphosa magnipectinata; assembly: GCA_037044535.1. NCBI lineage: Eukaryota > Metazoa > Arthropoda > Insecta > Diptera > Drosophilidae > Lordiphosa > Lordiphosa magnipectinata. The sequence goes on along the minus strand of JBAMBO010004249.1, from coordinate 76,311 downwards.
ATCTCTCGTTGAAATACGTACACCGGCCCAGAGTAATTGCTCGCTAAATACAGCGGGACTACTCAATACATCCAACAACAACAACCAAAGTCAAAATTGTGATACTAATAGCTTAGGCAATAAACCCAAAACGCCCAGCGAACGAGAGCTGGACGAGATATGGATACGACGTTCACCGGCTCTAGCTCAAGGATTAGATGGCAGAAGAATTGAAAACAGCACGGGAATGGATTCAATGCCGGTGCGATCAGTGTCATTGGGTGGAGCGTCCACAATGCCACGATTACAGCGCACAGAGAGCGCCACTTCGGCCATAACCAGTCACTCACGTCAGTTGACCGCTTCGGATTCGGTGTCGGTGTCCCTATCGGATGATGTAAGTTGAGGTGGCTTTAAAAGTAACCAAAAATGGGCTAGTTCAACAGAACTTTTCTGTATAATCTCATAGTGATCAGGGTTACATTCTTGAAAAGTGATTCCGTGACCTCGCAACCTGTCGCCCTTTTGTTAGTTTTAGTTCCCAACGCTGTATTCAAATAATGGATATATTCAGCTGGACAGCTTGATACCATTTCAATGATATTTTGTTTATTTTTAGTTTTTAACATTTAATTTCATAAACGTGTTTGTTTAGCCGGCTCAAGGTCAACGATTGATTATAATTCAATAACACACTTCAAACTTCAAAAATTGTAATAACCTGGTTATTTACATAGCGTATGCTGTGGAGCTGGTTGCGTATAGCACTTCCTCATACTTGGTTTTTCTCGGGGACCCCCAAATCTGAAGTCCAAAAACATCTTTTTGCCTTCTTACCTCAATTAAATAGATATAACGCGAGCATGGACCGTCTGATTGTTTATAACCTTGTCAATTCCGATAGCGACGAGAGCAATATAATATATTTTAATCAATGGTTGGACTGATTTAACGCTATGGCTAAGAAATGCGGCTTACAGATGTGGCACTTTCAACTTTTTATACCCTTGCAAAGGGTATTATTTTGCAGAGAAGTTTGCAACGCATAGAAATATTCATTTCCGACCCCATAAACTATATATATTCTTGATCAGGGCGACGAGCTGAGTCGATTGAGCTATGTCCGTCCGTCCGTCTGTCTGTCTGTCTGTCTGTCCGTCTGTTTGTACGCAATCTAGTCTCTCAGTTTTAAAGCTATCGAGCTGATATTTTGCACAGAGTCTTCTTTTTACTGCACGCTGCTAATATGTCGGAACCGACGGATCGGATGACTATATCTTATAGCTGCCATAGAAACCATCGGTCAAAAAATGGGTCTTAGTGAGAAAAACTTTTTTGTTTTCAATGTTAGCGGCATTAAACTCGGCCATTATTAATATTATATGCTTTCAAACAGATTTCCAAATTTTTGTCAATTTCGGATGACTATATCTTATAGCTGCCATAGGACCATTCGGTCGGAAAATGGGTCTTAGTGAAAAAAACTTTTTTGTTTTCACATAAATAGTTCTTAACGTCGTTGATTATTAATATTAAACGCTTTCAAACTAATTTGAAAAATTTGGTCGAAATCGGATGACTATATCTTATGGTTGCCATAGGACCGATCGGTCGGAAAATGAGTCTTAGTGAGAAAAACTTTTTTGTTTTCAACTTTATCGTTCTTAAACTCGGCGATTGTTAATTTGATATGTTTTCAAAAAGATTCGCGAAATTAGGTCGAAATCAAATGTTCATCTGTCGGAAAATGGGTTTTAGTTACACAAGTTTTTGATTTTTATGTAAGCGTTCTTAAACTCTGACATTTCAAAAACAGCATTTGCAAGGGTATAAAAACTTCGGCACAGACGAAGCTAGCTTGGCCTTCTCGTTTTTACTTACTTTTACTGGGATCAAGTCCCTCGAGACCTCTCACAAATGCTGAACACACGGACGGACGCCTTAGCCCACTCGACTATAAGCCTTAAGCAAGACGTCGCATCAAATCCATAGTTGAGAAAGTACGCAGTTGGGCGAGGCCTGGGATCAACTTACCGTAGCAGCATTATTTCTTTTTTTTTTTTATATTATATATATTCTTTTAGAAAAACATTCTTTAAATTAGGGTTTATTTTCTTAATTTTAGGGTAAAAACCCCTAAATTTGTAAAAAATATTTTCTAAAATTATAGAAATTACCCTAAAAATTAGAAAAGGCAATAATAAAATATATTTTTCTAAATTTAAGAAAGTTTTTTCTAAAAAATTCATTTTTAGGGCTACTTTTCTAAAATGCAGAAAAGTTTTTCTTTAAAATGTAAATTTTTTCTAAATTCTAGGGCGATTTTCTTAAATATAGAAAAATAATTTTCTGAGTGCACCAACACTAATGTATCTTTTTGTTCCGTTTTCGCAAGCCTTGTCTCGTTATTGGTCACCAATATCGGTCACCAAGCAAGTGTCAAATCGGCATTACCGAAGCACACTTTTGAAAAAAATGTTAAAAAACACAAAATTTGGAATTCTGTGACGTCACATTGGATTTTATTGTTTGACGAGCGACGCATAGTCGGCTACTGTTAACTGGAATAGCTCAACTGCTTATTGATATTGCTGCACAGGCAAGAAAGCAAACAGCTTTTCAGCTTTGATAAAGCAAGTCAGAGATGGTTTGCGTTACTTTATTTTCGCACACAAATAATCTCCAGAACAATATCTGCTGATTCGCTCCTTTCTCCTAGGGCGCCGTTTTACGGTTAAGCTGAGAGGCGAGCGATCAAGCATCCGTCCCATTCTTGCAGGGATACCTCAGCGTAGTGTTATCGGACCGGTACTATACTCTCTTTTCACCTCGGATCTGCCGTATCCAGTTGCACATCGCACCCTTATCGCCACGTACGCTGACGATACCGCTTTTCTTGCATCCAGCAACAGCCGCAAAAGAGCATCTGCTAAGGTCCAGCAGTTCCTGGATGGCTTTGGTCGTTGGGCGAACCGCTGGAACATAGCCATTAATCGTTCAAAAAGCCAACACTGCACCTTCGCGGGAAAGTTACTCGAGTGCGACTTCTAGGGTCAAGAGTCCCAGATTTGAAATCTGCGGTTAAATATCTTGGTGTGACATTGGACCGCCGCCTGACTTGGAAAGCCCATGTTGTACGAGCAGCTGCTACTGTAGCAGCTAAGGGGAAGGAGCTTGATTGGCTTCTCAAGCCTCGTAGCGGACTTTCGTTGCGATCCAAAATCATTGTTTACAAGGCTATTATCATAAGTGTCCCCTTGGGACTATCCCCTACTAATATTTGCACTCTGCTGGTTTCCCCAGCAAGATGACAGATCACTCTCAGGACCTGTGCTGCGTGTTAAGTTGTTATCCCAGGCTTTTGCCGTGCTGTCTAAGCCCCGTATAGTATTTGTAATTCTTGTTAACTATTTGTAAATAGATTCAGTTCTATGTATCAAGTATTTTCCTAGATCTCTCTTGAATCTCAATGATTTAATTAAGCTATGGACACGCTTGGCTCCTAGGGGCCGAATACATTTTGCTATTCACACCGACACGAGGTAAACGCATGCTGAGGCTTGTGCCAAGAGAGCAAACAGCTTTTGAGTCGCTGGCCAGCGGTCGATGAAGGGGGTCAGATCTAGTTTGCATCGCTTTGTTATTCTCAGAGGCCTTACTTAGCAACCGACAATGCTCTCTTAAAATGGGCATGTCACTGGGGTCTGAGACTTATTAAAGTTGAAAACTAAAAACTAACTAAAACGAGAAAGCAAAGCTAACTCAGTTTGTGCAGAAGTTTTGATACACTTAAAAAAGCTCGCTTCAACGGTTAGCAATTTAGATAAAATTTCGCAAATCAGTTCAAAAACATATAATATTAATAACGTCCGGTTTTAAGAACGTTAACATTAAAAACAAAAAGTTTTTCTCACTAAAAGCCATATTCCGTCCGATTGTTCCTATGGCTGCTACAAGAAATAGTCATCCGATCAGGGCGGTTTTTGACAGATTAGCAGCGTGCAGTACTAAGACTCTGTGCTAAATTTCAGCTCGATGGTTTGAAAACTAAGGGACTAGACAGACGGACGGACAAAGCTCAATCTACTCAGCTGGTCATGCTGATCAAGAATATACATATTGCCAACTTCTTGGCAAACTAAAAATCATCTCCTTTCAGTATAAATAGATGGAGAAATTCTGATTAATTCCAGGTGCTGTGTGTGCTCGTTTGTTTGCCTATATCTTGTAGGTTTACAACAAACTAAACGAGCTCTTTAATTCTATTCGCTAATGCCGGTCTCATAACTGGTTTTCCGGGGACCAGGTACTAAGGCCACTTAAAATCTCTAAAAAGAAATCCCCCTTAAACCAACAAAACAAACTTTATAGAAACCGCAAGAATGACGTCAAATCCCCTTTTTAAATAGCGGGCTAAAGTTTTATGTAAACTTAAAATTCAAAAAAAATTCCCTGTGGCGTCATTTGTCATTGATATTAAGTACAAACACAATAAAGAGTCATTCAGCTTGACTTGATAATCAATTGAATACAAGAAAAAAGGGGGACATCACTTTTAGTAAATATAATGATGATAAGAGTTAAATTACTTTCCTTATCATTTGCATCTCGAAAGCCCTTTTGTTTCTTTCACTCCACAGATGTCTGAAGTACTTGTGTCTGGTATTTTTTTTTTTTTGTTTTAACATATTTCTGTCTACTATAACTACAAAAAAGATCTATTTATAGCTACTCTCAGCCAAACAGACTCCACAAAATTATTGTGGCTGGGTTTTTGTTTTTCATTTTGCTTCCTTTTTGGAGCGTGTTGCGTTTATTTGTCTGCACTGAAAGGTAAACAAAAATAATTCGTATACCCAAATCTGATGGACTTTATGCCCAGTTTTATCGTACTATCGCATATATATATATATATATGTATACATATGTATGTGTAAACAAAATGCATATGCTTACACGGTTGGGGGGGGGGGTCGGTCTCTTATCATGACACATTTCGTCAACAGCCTTTTTATTTATTTTCATATATTTCCATATATTTTTCCATTTACCTGGTCTAAGTAAACAATGACGTCAATTCTATCACCTTTCTTTAGCCCTAGACACACCTCAACTGAGCCTTTTCGCGTCATAAATCACTTGGTGTGCTTGCAAATATTGAATTAGACTGTGTCGAACAGCTGATGCCCAAACACTCCCATTAATGAAGCGTTAGCTTCTGTTTTGTTTTCCTGTATTTAACCCACTTTGTTCATTAATTTACCTTTTATTGTAGTTAGCTCATCAAATACAACGGCCCTCTGGGCACGTGACTTGGCATTTTGGTAATGCAAAACAAGCAAAATCTTTAACCTGTTGACTGTGAATTTGCCGCTGAATGTTGAAGCAAATAAAAAATTTAATCAAATAAAGGTGATCGAAAGGGAATTTTTGGGAGTCTGGTTGCTTGTGAAAGCGGTTAGCAAACAAACATATAAAAGGGCAATCAATTAAAATTCCCCTCTAATGCAGCCAAAATAATACAGTTGGCATAGCAACATAATTCCGACGACATAATTTCGCCCAGTACATTTGGAATCGAAATTAGGTCGTTTCGAGCGAAATTATGTCGTCGGAATTATGTCGCTATGCCGACTGTATCGGATCGGACATAATTTCGCCCAGTACATTTGGAATCGAAATTAGGTCGTTTTTGAGCGAAGTTATGTCGTTTTAAAACGACATTGTTCCGACAAAACAAAACGACATTATACATTATATTTCGTTCGAAATTATGTCGTTTCGAAACGACATTGTTCCGACAGACAAAAACGACATTATTCCGACAAAACAAAACGACATTATTTCGGCTATTTCGTGTCGTTCTAAAACGACATAATTTCGATCGACCAATTACAAAATTTAAAGACGCTGTCATGAAAATCAAAATAAATTTTATATTAAAAGAAAGGGTTTTTGTCTCGCACTGTTGCACTGAATGATCGCTTCAATAAACAATATTTATGTAAATTTATCTATGACGATGTTGAGGAACTAACAAATTTGGAGGATATGGCGCGGTTAAGCATATTAAGCATATCATCCCTAACCTCGACTCATTCAAATTTAAGCGCATTGACTGAATCTTCATTTGTTCATGAAAATCCATGCAACATTTGTTTCGTGAACCCAAAATCTGTCCTTTTGAGGCCTTGCCATCACATTAATGTGTGCGAATCGTGTTGGGATAGAGTAGTTGGGGAAAATCTTTTGAAAAACGAAAATTCCAGGCGTATTGCTGAATTCGATGGCGAATTTCATGAAGAACAAAAAGCAAAATGTCCGATTTGTAATCAAATTGTAAACGAAGCCATAAAAAATGTTAGTATTTATACATAGTAAACATTACAATTGGTTACAAGCTTTTGAAATAGAAAAGATGGCAAACTTTCCATATGTATTATTGGTCGCTGAATTCAAATCAATTGTACGTTTTCGCCCAGCACGGCAGGCTTAGAGCGTGTTGTTTACATTTATAGGTGCTGGGACCGCATTAATTAACCTTTTCCAACCACCGAAAAACTAAACACGTTTTGATTTTGTTCATAAGCTCCAATTTAAATGGATTTTAAAATGGAAAATATGGTTATTTTATAATCAAATTATTTTTTTTTTTCCATGTATAAAAAATTCTGAAAAGTGGTCTGATGACAGAAAAATATCTTTAGAAACATTAATGGATTGTCCTCCTCTAATTTACCACATCTTCAGTTTTTTGATATAATAGCTCTTTTTAAAGTTATAGCCCAAAAACTATAAAAAATTTTCCATTTTTTTATACCCTTGCAAAGGGTATTATAATTTTGCCCAGAAGTTTGCAGCGCATAGAAATATTCATTTCCGACCCCATTAACTATATATATTCTTGATCAGGGCGACGAGCTGAGTCGATTGAGCTTTGTCCGTCCGTCTGTCTGTCCGTCTGTTTCTACGCAAACTAGTCTCTCAGTTTTAAAGCTATCGAGCTGAAATTTTGCACAGAGTCTTCTTTTTACTGCACGCTGCTAATATGTCGGAACCGACCGGATCGGATGACTATATCTTATAGCTGCCATAGGAACCATCGGTCAAAAAATGGGTCTTACTGAGAAAAACTTTTTTGTTTTCAATGTTAGCGGCCTTAAACTCGGCCATTATTAATATTATATGCTTTCAAACAGATTTGCAAATTTTGGTCAAAATCGGATGACTATATCTTATAGCTGCCATAGGAACCATCGGTTGAAAAATGGGTCTTAGTAAAAAAAACTTTTTTGTTTTCAATGCTAGCGTTATAAAACTCGGCCATAATTAATATTATATGCTTTCAAAAAGATTTGCAAATTTTGGTCAAAATCGGATGACTATAACATATAGCTGCCATAGGACCGATCGGTCGGAAAATGTGTCTTAGTGGAAAAAACTTTTTTGTTTTTATGTAAATCATTCTTAAAGTCGGTAATTCTTAATATTAAACGCTTTCAACTAATTTTAAAAAGTTGATCGACATCGGGTGACTATATCTTATGGTTGCCATAGGACCGATCGGTAGGAAATTGAATCTTAGTGAGGTAAAACTTTTCTGTTTTAAATTTTATCTTTCTTAAACTCCGCGATTGTTAATTTGATATGTTTTTAAAAAGATTCTAGAAATTTGGTCGAAATCAGATGTTTATCTGTCGAAAAATGGGTTTTAATTAACAATTTTTTTGATTTTTATGTAACCGTTCTTAAACTCTGACATTTCAAAAACAGTATTTGCAAGGGTATAAAAACTTCGGCACAGACGAAGCTAGCTTGGCCTTCTCGTTTTTCATGATTTTGAAATTTCTTGTAGTTTGATAGTAACAAGGTAGTTATTGGAAAACAAAAGAGTGGCTAAATTTTTATAGTATTTGGTCCATAGCTTTAAAAAGAGCTATTATATCAAAATACTGAAGATGTGGTAATAATTAATTTAAATAAATGGAAAATTGCTTTGAATTCAGCGACCAATTATACATGTGGAAAGCTGGCTATCTTCTCTATTGCAAAAGCTGGCCTTTTTTTGTAAGCTTGTGTTATCATTAGAGCTTAAAAAATTTCTAACATGTTAAGAAACTACATATTGGATTTATGTAACTTTATTTTCAGACAATAATAAACTTAATTTACGAAATTTAATGTTTAAAGATTATCTTACTGTGTTAGGAGGCGGAAAAAACAAATTTTTTTTTTGGCATAATTTGATTTTATTGGCAAAACGTAGCGTCGAAATTATGTCGTTTCAAAACGACATTGTTCCGACAGACAAATACGACATTATTTCGCTCGAAATTGTGTCGATTGTTTCTATCGAAATTATGTCGTCGGAATTATGTCGTCACCCCAATACAGTCGAACATCTTTATTACGAACTTCTGTACAACGAAGTTCTCTTTTGGGGGGTGCCACTGAAACCTTTTCCAACCAAATTCCAATCGAGTTCAGATTCTTAGGTGCCACAGAAAAGGAAAACAAAAAAAATTATGAGAGTTTTATTATAGGAAACTTTTGAAAAAAATCTAAAAAAACAAGTGAGAACGTTGGTCAAGCCCGACTATAAGATACTCTGTACCAGTTATGCCGTCGCTCGCATTTGCTCGCTGGTTATACGTGTTATACACGTTATACGCTGTCTTACGCTGTCTTTAAACAGACAGACAGACGGACATGGCTATATCGACTCGGCTGTTGATGCTGATCAAGAATATATATACTTTAAAGGGTCGGAAATGATTTCTTCTCCCTGTTACATACACAGAAAAAAAACGGCAGGATATTTTCAATCTTTTAAATCTTGGAGTAAGCCCGGCATGAGCTTGAAAATTCAATCTCGATTTACAGGATATTCGACACAATTCCAGCTTGCAGGGAATGGCCCAAGCCTTTCGAACTTGAAGCATTCCAAATGTGCTTACTTCAATCCCCCTTGAGATCACATGTTCATAATTAAGAGAGAGAGAGAGCGACAAAATTGAAGTAGCATTTTTGATTTGAGAGCGAGAGCGACCAAGTTTAAGTAGCATTTTTGAAATGCGGCAACAAACGATGGCTATGGTCGTGAGCGATGAGATGCCATTCCATTCGTGTTCAGAGAGTGCGTATGGTCGTGGGTTCGAATCCCAGTTGAGCCCAATAAATTGTTATATTTCTTTATTTTTCAGAAGTTTTAAAAAAACCAAAACTGGTGTGGGTCCTTATGTGTAAAAGGGGGGGATGTGTCCTATGGAATATGGCGGAGGAAAGGAAGAAGAGAGGTATCTTTTTATTAAAATTAAATTGTTTTCGAATTTTTTGCTCAATTCAATCTTTTTTAAGATTACCCAGGTATATATGTAATCTTTTTCAGGATTAAAAAAGGCACATCAACTCAATCTTTTTCCGGATCGGGTCAAGCATATTCGGAATTACATTGTTTTCATTGCCGATTGGGAATGATTTGATCTCGTATGGATTGATTTTTTTTTTTTTGAGTGTTCTTTTGCACATACTTAATGTACTCTATGTACCTTTGGTACAGAGTATAAAAATATCGATCTCAAATTTAAAACTTACATTTATATTGCCAATATTTATAATTCCTGAATTTTTCAAAATGATCGGCTAATAAATAGCCGAGTTAAAAAATGTTTCATACTGGCAGTAAGGGGTATATAGCTCTCGTTTTTATTTGAACTAAGAACGCGATTGGTGGAATTTTATGGATCACTATAAGTATTTAAAAATCTTAATTGAAGAATGTTTGTTTTAATTTTCAATAAATTAATGATAGATTTTGAACCAAAGAATGACTTGTACTTAATTTAAGTACAGCCAAGTTCAACATTTTTTGAAAAATTAAGACAATAACATGCTGTAGCTTCGCCTTTCGTTAGGATTTACAAATTATCATATCATCACAGGAATCAATCTAACGCTTACGTCCATCCCCCCAAAAAAATGCTTTGCCTAGGCATCAGCTTTCACCCAACCACCAAACTTTCGTTCAATTACAATTTTTGCGTAATCATAAATTAATTGATTAAATTCGATTAAAGACGCCGCAGGACCAGAATGGAGACCGTGTGGCCCAATTAATGCATAGCATCGGTTGTTCAATTGTTGTTCTAGTTCTTACTTGGTCGCAGAAATAAATTGTATTTGTAGACAATTCGGCATAATTGCAGTATTACAATAGAAAACACACAGATAAAGCGAGCGAGCGAGAGAGAGAGAAATGGAACAGGATAATCACTTTGGGTGGGCCCCAGCGGAGGAATGGCGTTTTATATTTTTAGTTAGTCTGGGCCAGTAAAGCCAGAAACATGCAAGAAGAGCCTCATCAGCCAGAAACAATTAAAATTTTAAATCCCAATTCTAAACGTAATTCACAACAAACTCAAAAACGTCATGTTCGCTTTCAGGAGCAGGATGGTGTTGGCCGTCCACCCGGCTCTAGGCCCTCAAGTGCACCCGCTGAGCCCAATGCCAAGGCGGCGAAGAAGGCCTACAAGAAAATGGAGAAGGAACAGCGGTAAGTAGAAATGGGCATTCCCTACCGAAGGGGAACTCTCGAATCAAATTATTCGGTTATTTTCAATTCACAGTCGCCAGGAGAAGGAGCAATCCCGACGCGAGAAGGAGGCCCGCAAGTTGGAAAGAGAGACGGCTCGGCGCATTGAACGCGAGACCGCCAAAATGGAGAAGTTCAATCGACATACCGAAAAGATCTCACGTAGCACCGAACGTATGGCCTACGGCGGTTCTCGGTCCGGTTCTTTAGAGCGGCGACGCAGTGGCGAAGATTCACCCGTGCTCAATCAGTCCACAGTCCATGGCATTGCCTCCCCGAATCGTAGACCCACAATCTTTGATGTCTTCAGGCCGCGTGCCAAATCGGATGCAAAGCGGCAAAAGGATAAACATTTGCTGGATCCCTCTTCCGCTGATAGCAGTGCCACCAGCAGTACATACTCTGTATCTGGGGGAGTCGCTGGTGCTGGCACTGCGCCCGCAGCAACCACGGCAGCAAGCACAGCAGCAACAGGCGGCAGCAGCAGCAATGCTGCTAGCGGTGGCCTTATGAATTCCATGAAAGTGGCCATGCAACACTTTGGACATCGACAACATCCGGCTGTAACGATAACCAATGCCGATGGCACTGTCTCCGCCAAGAACAAGTACAAAGATGGTAGTGCACATCCGCATCAGGGCAGCGATGCGCAGGTGAGTACGCGCCCTGATTTACCATTGAATATCTTGTATCTCTAACATTCCAATTCTTCTTTTTTTCAGTATTACCATACGGTGACAGCAGTGCGTCCGAATGCCTCCCAGCGCTCGCCCATGACCAAAGTAATGGATCTGTTCCGGCATCGTTCAAATTCGGCGGTCAGTGAGGCAGACAAACGTAAAGCGGTAAGTGTCTAGGCTAAGCTTTTTTATGAAAGCTTAAAGCTCTTCTGAAATTATTTGTAGTACGTTACGAGGCTTTTTAGGGTATCAAGAGTATATGCGTTTTTTATAAATTTGATCGAACAGACAGAACATTGAACATAAATTTCAAAATTTACAAAAGATCTGGAAAAGCAACGGACTTCTCCAAATACTCGACTGCTGGGGCAAAATTTCAACCCCCAAAGTCGAATTTGCTATAAAAACTACCTGTCTCGAGTACAGAGTAACTTTTTTAACGATCCAAAGAGCTTCTACTATTCGTAAATTCCAAACGTCGTTCCAATACCTTTCCTTCTTCTCTTTTCTTTAAACATGAAAATGCCTCGTCCCACATTGACATTGCAAATCTCTTCGCAAAATTCTTTCAATCAACTTACTCGTCGTCCGATGCCAGCAAAGGCTATTCTTATCCTATTTCCTCATATGATTTCATAAGATGCCCTGCCCCACCATTTCTTTTTCTTCTGTCTTGAATGGTTTATTTTCGCTAAAATCTAACCTTTTTCCTGGCCCAGATAATGTGCCATCGTGCATCTTAAAGCAATGCGCAGACTCGCTTGCCTATCCTATCCACATCTTGTTTTCACCAAATCACTTGAGCAGTCTAGGTTTCCAACTCCATGGAAAGAATCTTTCATTATTCCCTTACATAAAAAGGGTTCTCGTTCTGACATTTCAAACTACAGGGGCATTGCGAAACTCTCTGCAATACCTAAACTCTTTGAACCAATTATAACATCTCAGTTATAACACTCATGTTCTCCTTTTATATCGCCGAACCAGCATGGATTTGTTAAAAACAGATCCATTACTACAAACTTACTGGAATTTACTTCTTCAGGGATTCAGGTTTCACTTAAGGTAAACAAACAGATGTTATTTTTACTGATTTTAGTAAGGCTTTCGACAGTTTCTCTCATTGCCTTTTGATTTTGAAATTGCGTGTGCTGGGGCTTCTTAATTGGATAAAATCTTATCTCCAGTCTAGAACTCAGAAAGCAGTCTTTAAAAGTAGCACTTCTTATCCGGTATTTGTGACCTCTGGAGTTCCCCAAGGCAGCTATCTTGAACCTCTTCTCTTTGTGTTATTTATTAATGACCTGCCTAATGTAATTAAGCATTCTCGTCCACTGATGTATGAACTCGCCCAACGATTCTGCTTTACTTCAGGTTGATTTGAATTCCATATTTATGTGGTGCTCTTACAATTTGTTGCAAATGAACAGGGACAAGTGTAAATCTATGACTTTTTATCGTAGAACCCCTCTTCTGATTAACTATTTATTGGATTCTTATCAACTTGAACAAGAAGAATCTTTCCATGATCTGGGTATTACGCTCGACCATAAACTTTCTTTTGGCACTCACATTGAACATTCTGTGAATAAAGCCATGGGTTTGTTAGGTTTAATTAAACGTTGGTCTAAGGAGTTCAATGATCCCTACACGACCAAGCTTTTGTTTATATCCCTAGTGAGGCCTATTCTGGAGTTTGGTTCGTGTATTTGGAACCCTCAATCACTCACCCTGTGTAAACGTATCGAATCTGTCCAGAAGCAGTTCCTTTTGTTTTGCCCTTCGCAATCTGGGTTGGGACCCACAGTGGCGACTTCCAGACTTAAGCTTTTAGACTTACCTTCACTTGAGCATAGACGTACCATGTTGGGTATAAGGTTTCTAAACAAGCTTATAAAGGGTAATATTGACGCTGAGTACCTACACGGACGCGTGAACCTTAATGTCCCTTCAAGACAAACACGAAACTATATTCCCTTGAGGCTTCCTGTTGCTTCTACTTTATATGCCTCTAATGGTCCTTTTCGCATTCTGTGTAGGGATTATAATAATATCTTTCCTTTTCTCAGTGATAACCTTTCCGACGAAGGCCTGCGGTCTTTTATTCTTCACAATCTTGCACTTGCATTGTTTCTAGTTTTTCTAGGAAATTCCTTCCGATCACCAACGCTGCGAGCAGGCTACAAATTACCCCCACCGGATCGGAAGGCGTTTCTTCTATTTACTCTTTTTGTTTTTCTTTCTACCCCCCTTATTTTGTTTCATTTTATATTCTATTATATTGTAGCTGTGTCTTTTAGACGAAGCTGCAATTAAAATAAATAAATAAATTGTTTGTACTTCTCGATAATGCTTCGTTTGCTCCCTGTCAACCTCTATGAACTTTCAGTTTGCTCTTGAAAGGAAAGCTTTTCATATCTCAACCTTGCCAATTTGCGTTTTGATTACGTCTGCGTAGACCATTTAAATACCCTAGAAATAAATCCCGATGGTAACTACCTTACTAATTGTAGAGCAGTCTCGGAAATAATGAAAAAGCTGATGCACAAAAAAACGCCCCCGGTCAGGACAATATTGAAAATCTATGCCTAAAAGCTCTCCCTTGTAGCGGTATACGCTTCTTGACCGCTATATTTACACAAGCTTGGAAAGCATCCAAAGTTGTCGCAATCAGAAAACCAAATAAGCCTTCTGAGGCCCCTTCCTCTTACCGGCCTATTAGTAGCCTTCTGTCTGCAGTCAGCAAAATATTAGAAAAGATCTTCAAAGTAAAGATTTCATTCTTTGTCGATAATACAGATCTACTCTCTAATGAACAGTTCGGATTCCGTAGGAAACACAGCACAATTCATCCGCTAGTCCGAATCAAAAAGATTGTCAAACAGAACTTTAATATGAAGAAGTCCAACGGGATGGTCCTAATGGATATAAAATCTGCTTTTGACTCCGTATGACACAACGGTCTCGTCTTCAAGATGTCAGCTCTTAACTTCCCGACCGAACTTGTTAAAATATTACAAAGGGCTCATTCTACCGCGATAGATATCCCCTCTGGATGCCCCTCAAGGGTCCTGCCTTTCTCCCCTTCTGTATAACATTTATACCTCCGACTTTCCGAATCTAAACGGCTGTACTGCCTCAATATTTGCTGACGACACAGCAATAATTAGCTCAGGACTATTACCAGAAAATATCTCACTCAACCTACAAGAAGCTTTTGACTCCCTCCAATTCTTTTTCACAAGATGGAAAATTCTGGTTAACACAGATAAAACCCAAGCCATATACTTCTCCAGAAAAAGATTGCCCAAATATCTCCCAAATAGCCACCTAGATCTGGATGGTACTGATATTCCCTGGGTTCAAAAAGGTTCGCTACATAGGAGTAGGAGGAGCTTAAAGGACCATGTAGGCTATTGATAAAATCAACTCTCTTACCAGAAGTCTATATCCCTTCATCAATAGAAACTCAAGTTTATCCATTGAAAATAAGTTATACTTGTTCAGATCGATATTTCAGACAGTAATTTTTTATGGAGCCCCAGTTTGGTCTGATGTTGCCAAATGTCATATTAAGAGATTACAAACTGCTTAAAACAAGCTATTAAAAATGATTTTCAAGTTCCCATGGCATCATCCTACCTTCGATTTACATCATAAAGTCAATGTACATATAATAGCAGTCAGACTAAGTCGACTGACAGATAACTTCAATGATAGATGTAGATATTCAACATAGATAGTTATTAGTATTAAGTTTTTGTCTCATGGGTTATATTACTTAATTAAATTTAAAACAATAATACAGTCCATATTCACAACAAAGTAGAATAAGTCCATAGACTTGAACTCTTAAGAAATATGTATTATATATTAGAAGCATACACTTACACTTATCATTACAAACTGATGCAATAAATTGAAATTGAATATTACGTCTAAGGATCTTTACACGATATCGTCTGCATGGCAACTGAGATATGTCGCTCTTGTTGGATCATGAAACTGAACCAGTAACATAATATTACGATGTATTCTCATATCACTCGGAGAGTATAAAAGATATTAATATGCTAAAAAGTACACCATATAGATCACGATATAGCGAATATTTACGCATTATAAACTCAAAAATATTGTTTTTTGAGTTATGACATTCTTAAAGTACAATACAAATTGTTTAGTATAGCTTCACAAATAAGTTGGCATTCTGTCATGGGAACCATCGGTCGGAAAATGGGTCTTACTGAGAAAAACTTTTTTGATTTCAATGTTTGCGTCCTCAAACTCGTCCATTATTAATATTATATGCTTTCAAACAAATTTGCAAACTTTGGTCATAATCGGATGACTATTTCTTATAGCTGTCATAGGACCGATCGGTCGGAAAATGGGTCTTAATGAATAAAACTTTTTTTTAAGTAAATCGTTCTTAAGGTCGGTGATTATTAATATTAAACGCTTTCAATCAAATTTGAAAAAGTTGATCGACATCGGGTGACCATATCTTATGATTGCCATAGGACCGATCGGTCGAAAATGTAAAAGTAAGAAATTTTGTTTTGTTTTTAATGTTTGCGTCCTTAAACTTGCTGATTACAAATTTTAATTTGGTCGAAATCGGATGACTATATCTTAAGGTTGCCATAGGACCGATCGGTCGGAAAATGAGTCTTAGTGAAAAAAACTTATTTGTTTTCAATTTTACGTTCTTAAACTCGGCGATGTTGTCAATTTGATATGTTTCCAAAAAGATTCGCGAAATCTGTCTGAAAATGGGTTTGCAAGGGTATAAAAACTTCGGCACAGACGAAGTTAGTTGGGACTTCTCGTTTGTATTTATATAAAGCAGTTAGAAAAATCGTTTGGTCCGACGTTTCTATATCGCACCAAGTCGATAATTATAATAATTATAATTGCGAGTGTAAATATTAAGACAAATTCAATGCAAAATTTCATAATTTCGACAAATTTAGCTGCAAATTATTTGGCAAGTGTTTAAACACAAATAGGAGAAACTTCGTCTTGACAGTTTGTGTAAATTAATTTGGGCGTGTGAAGTTAAGCTAAGTCAAATAATTTGCCCAAATTGAAAATTTGGCTAAATCGACCAAGTATGGAATCTTGTTGGCCATATTTAATCAACTTATTTTCGTACGAAACCATTGTTTTAGTTTTAAGTCCTGCATCATCTACAATCATGACTATTTAGACAAAGGGCATACCCGAATAAGCCTGGGAAAACTGCCCCAGAAGATTTTGGAATATTTTGAATCAGGAATGGTAGTCAAATTTCAAGTCAATAGGCCCATTGGTTGACGAGTAATTTGCAGAAATGCTTAAACATAAATATCAATATATCCGGTCTTATATCACGATTTACCATAAACTGTTGATTGAAAAATAATAAGATTTAACATACACATCCGCTACAAAATTCACGAGTTTTTACACTTATTCCTTTGGTCCAAAAATGGTGGTCAAAGTTTTCAAAATTTAAAATGACCACTTCCAATTTTGACAATACCGCGGAATTTTTACAGTTGACGTGTCTTTTAACCATCTAAGTAGTAAAAAAAATATTAGATTTTTTAGAGTGGTGCAACAAGGTCAAAAAAATAAAAAACATAAGAATTTAAATATTTTAGTATTTAATTTTGTTTTAATCTTCATCATTATCTTCGTTGATAATGGTTGTTCTAAATACATTTGTCAGCAACTCGGCAGGCTTGATGATCTTCGACTTGAATTTTGCATTACTTTTGCCTATATTACACTTCCCGATATTGGTGACCAGGAGCGAGACAAGGTTACAATGCAGTGTGACCGTTTCACATTTGGTGCCTAGGTGGGTTTTTGCTGCTGAAGGGTAGTATTTTGGCGTTGAACAGTCACACTGGACCGTACACTGACCGCCATCAGAATAAGCTGTCAATTCCTCTGTCGGTGCTTTGATAAAACTGTGAGATGGCAGAAAAATGTACAAGTTGCCACCACGCTGGCTTCGCAAGCTAAAAGGTAAAAACAGTACAATGTCGTCCCAGGAAGATGCTGAAGAAATCAGTAAAAAGCTTGGAGAGGTCATTGGCGTTGGAGCAACTACTTATATGTAACAATTGCAACCTAAAGAGCTACAATCAAAAAGAGAATGACTTGGATAATTTTAAGTGATGAAGACTACAAACCACTATCTCTAAATTACAAATTGATGGCGAAGAAATGATCACCCTACCAATTTCGCATATTTTGCATATGTCGAAAAACCAATCATTTAACAGTGGTTCCTAAAGCAGCCAGGCTGCAATGCTTTACAATAAAAGGACTATATGTTCCAAAGGACAATCGCTGCTGCAGAGACCATATTATTAAAAGGAAGTTTTTCGAAAACGACTTAAATAATCTGATAGCGCCTGTTGTAGAAAGGAGGATAATGTTGTCCAGTTCTTGCCATTTAGCCAATTTATGACGTCTGCTTCTGAAAGGAAACGGCTTCCCAGATGGGCGCTTCTTATCTCAGCTAAAATTGGGCATACCCCAAGCAGATGCATGACGTCTTCAGTTGCGTGCAAATAACAGAGGCTACAATCTGTGTTAACAGAGCTCCAGTGCGGCCTGTAGTTGAGACTAAGCATCTCACAGCGTGCCCGACATATAAGTGAGATTGCTTGAGTGTCATAAGGGTCATGAAAATAGTTGAGCGATTCCAGATTCAGCTCTGTTTCGGACCACACTTTGCCTGGCTTAACTTAGAAAAGAGTCTCTTTCTCTGCTAACAGCTTTCTCCAAAAGCAATTGGTGAGATCTTTTCCATGATCCGACGCTTTGAAGGTCTATGGATACCTCATGATCCTGAAATAAGGACAGCCAATTGTCAAGAAGTGCAGTGACTGTTTTGGCTAGTCTATGTGAAGTGGTTTTGCAGACCGTACAAGAATAATGAAGGCAGGCCGGTTTCTAGTGGAGCGCATAGTTTGGAGTATAAGGAGAGGAGAATAAACAGCCTTTGCAGTCGCTCCACCTCCTCATATCGGCAATATCCCCAGACTTGAGATGCATAGCACATTATTGATCGAACAGTGGCTTCAAACATTCTGAATTTAGTGCTCGGCAAAATATGTCGTTTTCCGAAAAAGTTTTTCCAAGTGCTATTGATTGCTTTCTTACAGTCTTGCAGTTTTTCATGTAAGTGAGGTTTGAAGCTTAAGTTTCCAGTTTCAGTTTTTACCGTTTCCAGCTCAACGCCATTTAAAAACCATCTGTCTACCCTTGCACTACGGCCTCTTCAGTCTTTCACAATCAAAACTTTCGTCTTATCCACAACAGTTTATAGTAAATTGTGATATAAGACCAGATATATTGATATATATGTTTTAGCATTTCTGCAGATTACTCGTCAACCAATAGGCCTATTGACTTGAAATTTGGCGTACATACCCTCCCAGATAATAGCTACCATCCCTGATTCAAAATATTCAAAAATCTTCTGGGGCAATTTTCCCAGGCTTATACGGCTATGCCCTTTTCTGTAACATTTGGGCAGATTAAAAAATTTTTTAATATTTTTTTTCCAAAAAAAAAAACGAATACCGAACTCGTTCAGACTCGTGAGGTCAAAAATTTGAATGGTTAAAATTTCGGTAACACCAAAAATATTTTCCTATTCCCCCGCCCATCTCTTTACCTAAACTTCTACAGTACTTTAAAGCTTTACAGCTTTACTTGTGCTCAGAAAGCACTCTCCCTTTAACCGTTTAAGGAATAAATGTATGTATATTGCTAATCAGTAATCTATGAGTACACCAGGTGCACAAGTGCCTCACTCTACTTGGGCTATTAAACTAAACACCAAGCAGTCTCACAATTAAAAATTTTCCATTATCAGTAAAGATCGTCCAATCGATGACCCTTTGCACTCTAAAAATAATAATGAGCAATTTTTTGTTTTTGTATACCGATTTGAAAAGCGATAGGCCTAATGCAAAGTGATTGATAAGCAGCGATTACAATTTGTGCACAATAAATGTGTAGCTTTTTATCGTTTGGCCCACACGCGCAATTATAAACAATAAACAATAATAAATAAATAAGTCTTGTAGGAATTTGTCATTAAACGTCATGTCTAACGTTATCAGATCCTTAATATAGACAGAGAAATAAAGACAAAAAGAGAGATAGAGAGAGAGAGATGTGGGAAAAGCTTTCACCCTAAACAGGTGATCGATTTAACAGCTGTGCCGGCGCCGGCTCTCTTTTTAAAAGCTTGGAACGACAAACTTTCTTTGCTCTCGCCAGTTGTCTTACAGTTTTTGGACTTTGCGGAAAAGCTACACAGACGCGTGCACTCACACATATATTACGTATACGCCACAGTTGTTGTCAATTTTTCGCCGTTTTCTTCATTCCGTACGCTACGCTTTGTGTTTTTATTTTCAATTGCATTTCCAATTGGACAGATCGACCGAGCGACGCGCGCGCGAGCCTTCCCAAAAGAAAACAACAACAACGCGCGTGTGTGTTTGTGTGTGTGATAAAAAGAACAAACAAATACAAATTATTTTGGGTTTGTTTTGTGAAAGTGTTTAAAAAATTTCAACAAAATATCATAAATCTGTCTAATGGAATTTTAGTGATTACAAAAGCAACAAAATTGTAAAATAAACTTACAATTTGTTTTTTTTTATTCAAATAGAACTCAACTAGTTATCTCCACTTCCGTCTGCTGTCCGCCTTCTTTGATTTTAATTTTCAAGTTCATTGACAACAACAAAATAAATTAATTTTTTTTTGTCTACTATCTATCTAGCTACATTTCCACATGATTATTTAATTAAAATAAATTTTATTTTTCAACCCATGGAAATAATGCTAAAACTAAAAAGACAAAACTGTCGGCAAAATAAATGGCAAGCATGTGATGTGTCATATTGTTGTTGCTTTTCTATTATCGTCTTTAGGAAATTTTGTAAATTGTTTTGTTTGACGGCATATTAATATTTTAAGCCATTTCTTTAGTTGCTAATTTGTTAAGTGTCGAAAAGTAGGCGGTCACACAATGCCATAGCATAAAACTTGATTTTGTAAAAAAAAAAATATTTAACTAAATCGTCACAATTTAACACTGATTAGGCTTTTATTTATCTAACAAATATGTGAACCTAACCTCGCTTATTGTTGGCAAGGAATGACTATATCTAACTTGACAGAATGGTTTCCATTTTCAATGAATTTTTGCGCTTGGAGCATGCTCCTCGTAAGCTTCTTTCAGCATTCGATGGCCTATAACTGATTTTTTTTTCAAATGAAAAAAAAAATGTAAACTTTCCCGCAAATTTTGTTTTGCTGGTACAAGAGTTGACATATTCGGAGCACACAAAAACTATGTTGTGTACACTTCAGCGAAACGACAAATACTGAAAAAAAGCCTATTGATGAGGCTTCAAAATAAAGTTGGTTGCAATATTGTCCTATTGGATTTAAAACTACACTGAGAGAAAAATGCTCTGGAATTTCAATATTTACACTTTGACTTTAACATTTTCACCATTGATTTAGCGTTAAATATGGAATTCGTAAATTTAAAGTGTGTACACTTTAATTTAAATATGAAAATATTAAAAAAAAATTTTTATTAAATTAATTTTTTTAATCCAATTAGTTTCTTCTGAATCAAGAGTAGCAATCCCCTATTAAAGCCATCACCACCAGTTGGACTCTGAAAAACACCAAATTATATTATATTGTATTTAAAAATGTTTACTTACTCTGCGGGGGATTCGAACTCGGGACCCTTGGTCTGAAACACAATTGGAACGTCCTCTTTACCGGTTGCGCTATTGCGCGCGCTGGTGGAAAGCCTTCTAAGACACTACTTGCATTGAATTGAATCTACCATCTGCCTAAGAACATCAGATCACTTGTAATTCTCAAGTTCGAATTCCCTGAATAGTTCATATAAATGACGCAAAGATAATTAGGTGATTAAATGTGTTTCTAGTTGAATCAAAGTGCATATTTATTGATTTTAATACAAAAATTGCATAGTAAAATAAAATATAATATGATTGTTATAGTTTTTACTATGCCATTTTTCCCTAAATGTAGTGACGCCACCTTTAAATCGTGCTTGAAAGCTTTCAGCTTATTAAACAAACACAATGCGAAATCGCTTAAAACATATTAAACTGTGTTCCAATCACAGACTCATCTTATCAGTGACAGAAATGAACTAAGCATAATTCGATTTTTTTTATTACAAAAAATGATACATTGATTATACTGTGCAACATTAAAAAGTTGATAGAGTCGGGACCAAAAAATTCTGAAAGGGTATGATGGTAGCACAAAAACCTTCGCTGGGTTTGGTCTGGTTAGCTGCCGTTTTCTTTTTATTGCACCTTGAAGTTTTCAGCTTCTGATTGGGATTCGCAACTCCACATCTCGGAAACTATTTGGAATTTCGCTTTGACGTCTTAGAGGAAGTCGTAGCTCTTGACTTGGCTTACAAAACATTCTTAAGTTGCAAGTCAAAAAAATCACATTTTTATACTCAAAATTACAAAAATGACTAAAAATCATCATGTTTTCTCCTTATTTTGTACTATTTCAACTTTGCCTGGAAAACTGTAACGAAATTGACTAAGCAATGCAGGACAAAAACGTAGCTTGGACTTAATTAACAAACGCTTGGAACATACCAACTTCATTCGATTGGTCCTTCGTATAGTTATAGTTATAGTTAGTTGGAACCAAAACTCGAAAAAATGGCAATTTTTGGTACCAATTGGCCGACACAGTCAAAAATTTCGATTGTTTTGTATTAAATCAAGAAAATAGTAAGAAAACATAACTTAAAACGCTGCTTGCGGGCTCGAGGTCAAGAAGAAAACTCATATTGTTAATATGAGCAGCACTCTGACAATTAGAAACCAACAACTTCATAACTTAAAAGCTTTAACTTTTTTACTTTTTTACCGAAAATGTTCGTTTTTTCGAGTTTTTATGACAGTAGTACGTGCTTCTGGGCCTATAGCTATATGAAAGAGTAACTAAATGTAGTTGGTTCGTTTTAACGGTTTGTTTATTTTGGTCTAAGCTACAACTTTGTGCTGTATTACTTGTTCAAATTTAAAACGGATTTCAAGATGAAGTTGAAAAACAGTAGAAATGTGTTCAAAACTTGTCTTTTTTGGTCAACTTTTGTAATTTTGAGTATGAAGATATAATTTTTATGATTTGCTGCAAAGAAATGTTTTGTGGGCCAAGCCAAGAGCAACAACTTTGTTAAAGATTTAAAAGCAAAATTCACAGTTATTTACGAGATATGAAATCGTTAGTCATACTCTGAAGCAGAAAAATTCAAAGTGCAATAAAAAGAAAACGGCAGCTAATCAGACCAAACCAAGACAGGGTTTTTATACTACCATCACACCCTTTCAGAATTTTTTGGTCTCGACGCTATCAGCTCTGTAAAATTCAAAAATGTGTCACAGTGTTAGTGTACTACTTTCGTACAGCTCTGCATACACAAGCACAATCTCTGAGAGTCGATTGGAATATGTTCAAGACAAAATGTGACTATAATAATCCCATATTTTAAGTTGTACCTTCAACTGACTTCCAAATAAAAACTAATACCACTGCAAATGTCATTACATGACAGGTTATTTACAAAGATCATGCATTATTCGCACTAAAAATAAGTAAAAGTGTTAGAGAACCGACACAAAGTAGCAGGCTGATAACGCAACTGCTTGCTGTTATAACAACTCCCATAAATAGAAATTATTTAAATAAACTAAAAAGCCAAACTTTAACAAATACACTGAGAAAAAAATCAATCTAAAACCAAAATTATAATCTTGAAACGAGAGGAAACGGTGTCAGAATTCGACAGAGACAAGATAATCTTAACCCAAGATTATATTCTCAATTTAAATCATAATCCAACAATATTGAATTAGGATCGTTTATACTCGACTTTAAGATGAAACAATCTCATTATACCCTTGCAAGTATATAATTTTGCCCAGAAGTTTGCAACGCATAGAAATATTCATTTCCGACCCCATAAACTATATATTATATATTCCTGATCAGCTTTAACAGCCGAGTCGATATAGCCATGTCCGTCTGAGATAGAGGTTTGACATTTATGGGACATGTATTTCTTATACTTGCAGGCATATTAGGTTTATTTACAATTTTCGCCACGCCCCCTCCCGCAAACGCAATTTGGAAAAAACGTCATATCTCCCACAGTTTTCATGATAGATTGTTCGTACCTTCTAGAGATATTTAGTAATCAAAATTCTTTATCGATTTGCTGAAAGAATGATAAAGATCGGATGAACGATACTTAAGTTATGAGCACTTAAGTTATCCACCAATAACCACAGCATTCTCTTAAACGGCAATTTTAGTGAGAGAGAGAGAGAGAGAGAGAAAGAGAGAAACTTAGAGATGACCGCGTATAACTCGTGAGCAAATGCGAGCTGCAACAACAAGGGTTAAGAGTATGTTATAGTCGGGCTTGACCGACTTTCGTTCTTGTTTTTCCCAATGATCTAAGAATAGTCCATTTCTGACATTTGCCTACAAAATATAGTAATTGGGGTTGTCATGTCAACTGGTTTATCAAGTAATCTATTGAGAACACACTTTTGTATTCCGGACATAATGGATCTGAGATGTGGCAATGCAATCTAAGGGAAAGTTCAAACGACTAATTTCAATTGCCAGTTTGGCATGGTGCAATTTAACTTTAATAACATTAACTTAATTTCAGTTTGAATTTATGTCTAACCCTCTTCATCATCTTCAGCCGTATAATAACATTCCTCATACTCCGAAAACTCTGATTCGTATACAGATTGTGTGTCCAAATCAATGTACAAATCTTCAGATTTAAATGTTTGTTTAGAAGCTTGGCTAGTTTCTGCGTCTGAAGTCTTTTCTTTGATATCTTCTTTTGGCTCATCAACTGCATTGGGTTGCAGGACATATTGTTGAATCCAACGTTGTTGTTCTGCGTACATTTCCTGCAGTTGTTTCTGTGTGGGCTTAAATACAGTTGGTTCTTCAGGATGTATCACAACGGGTTGTTCCTTAAGCGATTTGATTTGAACTTCTTTAGTGTATTTGTCGTTCGACTTGGTGATGAAACTTTTGGCCATTTTTAATGTTTTCTTGTGATTCATAATGTAAATGGCTATTCTCTCCTGACGCCTCATCCTGCGTCTCTCCTTTTGCGGTCTTACATTAGTGGGATCTGTACGCACCATTATATGATATCCTTCGATTGTTTCAAATATCTCCGACAGTTCATTCATTTTCAAGCGTAATAAGGCAAGTTGGAACTGGGTATTGGTGTCAAACAGATTGAAGATGCCCAGATCACCACCCCGTCGAGCCGTGCAACAATCAGAGATGGCCCGTGCCATTTCTCCGAATCTGCATTCACCGCTCACAATCTTGTTGCGCGCATCCAGAATTCTCCGGTAGGCCTGCGCCTTAGTCAAGGTGACCATCATATTATTAGGTAGGCGCCATGAGCGGGGATAGCCCACATCGTAATGCTTCACTAGTATGTAACTGCAACGGAATTGAGTCCAGGGATAAATCAATTCATCTTTATCCTTACGATCCGGAGCTGGATAGACACTGAGTGGATATTGATGGTACCTCTTACGCGTGTGCGTATTGTAGAAGAAGACTTCATTTTTATAAGCAAATATACATTCCTCCCAGCCCTCGGGCAGCTTCGCCCCACCATTATAAGGGACGCTATACAAGCCAAATCCTTCGTAATATAAAAATTTACTGGTGCTGTCGTTCCAACTGAAATTGCTAGTATCTGTGGCTTCCGGAGACTCAGGCGGTGCCATTTCTTCATCATCATCATCATCGACACGGAATATCTCGAATGTACTGTTTCCAAAATTTGAACTCATTTTTGGAAATTGTAAGAATTTATTGTACGAATATTTTTGTATATATTTCGGTTGACTGAATATACTAACTAGTCTATCTGCTTCTCAGTATGAAGTGAGGGCTTCTTTCGACACTGACTTAACAACACCCGAGTGATTGATCCATTTTTTTTTTTTGTATAGTTCAATTTCAACACAACACTAAAAAGTTGATCAAGTCGAGACCATAAAATTCTGAAAAGGTATAAAAGTAAAACAAAAACCCTTGCCTGGGTTTGGTCTGGTTAGATGCCGTTTCGGATTCGCAACTGGAATTTCGTTTTGACGTCTTAGAGGAAGTTGTTGTTGTTGTAGCGGCTCCTGTGGATGAGAGTAATGGTACGCATATGTTGGGGGGAAAATAGAAAGAAAAGTTTAGAGTGAAAAAATTTTGAAAGTAGAAGGGGGGAGTGTGTAGATTAGAGGGTTATGGTGTTGTGGGCGAGGAATATTGCTGCTTAGACAGGGTGTGTCCCAGGGCAGCTGGGCAGTGGAAAAGGTGATTGGTGTCGTGCGGAGATTGCCCGCACTGCCTGGTTGATCCTTGCTAGGTAGCTATTTAGCGTCGCAGAGTACCCTGAGCAAAGTTGTGCCAATGTTGTCCGGGTGCTTCTGGGCAGGGTTTTATCGGCCAGGTCTCCCTCCCAGAACAACGTTTGGTTTCAAACGGCTTATCGCTTCACGCCACGGTACTCTGGTGGAAGGCGTTTCTCGCATTAATAGCTTCTCTTAGAGGAAGTCGTTGCTCTTGGCATTCTTAAGTAGTTTATACGCAAATCCAAGTTGATGTATGTAAAAGAAGTTGTAGATCCAACGCATTGCAAGGTCCAAAAAATCGAGAATTTTAAATGAAATTTATGCACTTTTGCATTCGCTCGATTGAGACACCTCCAAAACATGGGTTTTAAACCAGAGATGGGCATGCACACATATCGTCACACTTTTCACACGCATACAAGCACAATTTGCGTGCGGCGCATTCGTGTTCTATAAATAGCTTTCAATGTTTATAGCGTACGTGTGATTTTGTGCAGT
Organism: Lordiphosa magnipectinata; assembly: GCA_037044535.1. Taxonomy (NCBI): domain Eukaryota; kingdom Metazoa; phylum Arthropoda; class Insecta; order Diptera; family Drosophilidae; genus Lordiphosa; species Lordiphosa magnipectinata. The sequence goes on along the minus strand of JBAMBO010004249.1, from coordinate 50,059 downwards.
CGGCCGCGGCAGAGGTCCTATGCACACGCTGCCTCATGTGCATTGGAACGTCGCGACGCGCCTTTCTCTGTTTTAAACGTATCTCAACAGCTTCGTTCACTTTTTTGATGTTTGGTAACAAAAGTGGTGGTTGCTAAATCAGGGTTATGTGAGAGCTCGCGCATTGTTATGAGAGAGAATGATTCGTCTTGAAGACTTCCGTCAAACACAAATGGTCGTGTAACACTCAGAATTGACCGTCCTACGCACACTGGAGATATTGATCCCAAATTTGGCTTGTACGCATATTTTGGACCCCAAAGACGACTTGCAAGGATTCACTCAATTTAGACCAGAGATGGGCGCGTCGCGAAGATCCAATGCACACGAGGCAGCGCGCTGCCTCGTGTGCATAGGAGCTCTGCCGCGGCCGACTGCACAAAATCACACGTACGCTATAAACATTGAAAGCTATTTATAGAACACGAATGCGCCGCACGCAAATTGTGCTTGTATGCGTGTGAAAAGTGTGTCGATATCTGTGCATGCCCATCTCTGATTTAGACCAATATAATAGGTTGTCAAAAAAGTCTTGCGGTATTTTTATTGAATTTTCAATTGTTCATAAAATTGGTTATAATAATGCGATTTAAGTCATATTTGCGCCGTTTTGTTCAATGACGAGTTCCCAACGAGATGCCAACTTCATAATGCCCCTCTTATAGAAGCTCGCTTCCCTATTGGCAAAAAACTCGAAGAGCCAATTTTCACAGGACTCTCTTGTGGCCAACTTCCGACTACCAAGCTCGTTCGCCATGGACAGAAATAGGTGGTAATCACTTGGTGCGAGATCCGGACTATACGGTGGATGCACAAGAACCTCCCATCCGAGCTCCCGGAGCTTCTGGCGCCTCACCAAAGATGTGTGTGGCCTGGCGTTGTCCTGATGGAAGACAATTCGGCCACTGTTGATCAAAGATGGCCTCTTCTGCATGAGTGCTGCATTCAAGCGGTCCAGTTGTTGGCAGAACAGGTCCGAATTGAGCGTTTGGCCATAGGGGAGCAGCTCATAGTGGATGATTCCCTGCCAATCCCACCAAACACACAGAAGAACCTTCCTGGCCGTCAATCCAGGCTTGGCCACCGTCTGGGCAGCTTCACCGCTTTTCGACCACGACCGTTTGCGCTTCACGTTGTCGTAAGTGACCCACTTTTCATCGCCAGTCACCATCCGCTTCAAAAACGGGTCGATTTTGTTGCGATTCAGAAGCGATTCGCATGCATCCATACGGGCAAAAATGTTTCTTTGCGTCAAGTCGTGTGGCACCCATACATCGAGCTTCTTTTTGAATCCAAGCTTCTTCAAATGGTTTATAACGGTTTGATGACTCATGCCCAGCTCTTGGCCGATGCTACGGCTGCTACTATGCCGGTCTCTTTCGATCAATTCAGCGATTTTATCGCAATTTTCGACGACAGGCCTTCCGGACCGTGGCGCATCTTCGATCACCTCTGCACCAGAACGAAAACGTTGAAACCATCGTTGTGCGGTGGAAATGGAAACTGTATCGGGTCCATAAACTGCACAAATTTTATTGGCAGCAGGAGATGCATTTTTGCCTTTATCGTAGTAGTACTGTAAAATATGCCGTATTTTCTCTTTATTTTGCTCCATGTTTGCGACGCTATAACTCACGAACGACTAAAGACAAACAACAATAAATCAAACACGTGTTAGCGCGTGAAAAGAGCTTTCCAAAAAGCTCTAGCGTGAACCGATGCGACGAATACAACTAGAACTACGCGCTTGCAAAGACAAGCTTGCGGAAATACCGCAAGACTTTTTTGACAATTATATTCTTGATCAGGGCGACCAGCTGAGTCGATTAAGCTTTGTCCGTCCGTCTGTCTGTTTCTACGCAAACTAGTCTCTCAGTTTTAAAGCTATCGAGCTGAAATTTTGCACAGAGTCTTCTTTTAACTGCATATATGTCGGTACGCTGCTAATATGTCGGAACCGACTGGATCGGATGACTATATCTTATAGCTGTCATAGGAACCATCGGTCAAAAAATGGGTCTTAGTGAGAAAAACTTTTTTGTTTTCAATGTTAGCGTTCTTAAATTCGGTTATTATTAATATTATGTGCTTTCAAACAGATTTTCAAATTTTGGTGAAGATCGGATGACTATATCTTATAGCTGTCATAGGAACCATCGGTCGGAAAATGGGTCTTAGTGAGAAAAACTTTTTTGTTTTCAATGTAAGTGTCCCTAAACTCGTCCATTAATAATATAATATGCTTTCAAACAGATTTGCAAACTTTGGTCAAAATCGGATGACTATATCTTATAGCTGCCATAGGACCGATCGGTCGGAAAATGGGTCTTAGTGAAAAAAACTTTTTTGTTTTCAAGTAAATCGTTCTTAAGGTCGGTGATTCTTAATATTAAACGCTTTCAAACTAATTTGAAAAAGTTGATCGACATCGGGTGACTATATTTTATGGTTGCCCATAGGACCGATCGGTCGGAAATGGGTCTTACTGAGAAAAACTTTTCTGTTTTAAATTTTATCTTTCTTAATCTCCGCGATTGTTAATTTGATAGGTTTTCAAAGAGATTCGCAAAATTTGGTCAAAATCGGATGTTTATCTGTCGGAAAATGGGTTTTAGTTAAAAATTTTGTAGATTTTTATGTAAGCGATCTTAAACTCTGACATTTCAAAACAGCATTTGCAAGGGTATAAAAACTTCGGCACAGACGAAGTCAGCTTGGCCTTCTCGTTTCAGCATTTCTTTGCACAAATCGACACGAGCCACTTTTTGAGCGATTGTCTAATTATGCGGAATCCAACGCGAACAAACCTTTTTTATGGCAAGGGGTTCATGCAAAATCTTACATATGCTGTTGGAACTAATGTTTAGGAATGCCTCAATCTCACGGTATGTCACATGACGATATTGCATGATCAGTTCACACACAGCATCGATGTTTTCTGGCACAACAACCGATTTTGGACGACCTTCACGGAATTCGTAGCAGAGCGAACTACGACCACGATTGAATTCACTATACCAGGAACATACAGTGGTTTTTTATGGTGCTTTATCCTTATACAAAGAACTGAGTTCATCGACAAACTCTTGTTGAGTACAAAAGTACCCATAAATCGCGAACCGAGGCTTTATTTGAAAAACTGGGTATGAGGTGATGCTTGCATAGGTCCTTTTTATCATAATTTAAGGGTCTCATGCCGGGTTCCTAAAAAAAGTTGGATTTTGTCGAACTCTGTGGTATAGTATAGATCTGAAACAAAGGCTTAGTAAGAAATCCTTTTTGTTTTTAATGATATAATATTTATAAATATAATGCTGCTAAGTTTGATCAACTTCGGTTGACTGTAGCAGAAAGCTGCCATAGGAACGATCGGGCAAGAAAGAAGTTTTAGTGGGAAAAACTTTTTTATTTTCAATCTGCTTTAGCATAATTTTGACGATTTTGATCATAATCGGATGGCCACACGAAAGTGGCACTTGGGAGATCAACTAACATTGTTCAAAGCAAACATGAAATTGTTGTATGAAAATCATTCAAAAAACATTTATTTCTATACAGCTTACGAGCTTTGCAAGGATATCTAAACTTCGTCCGAGCCGAAGTTTGCGTAACAACGCACGTCTGGCACCGGCTATCTGTATCTGCCGGGTATGTACCTAGTACATATTACAAATTATGCCTTCAACATTTGCTCGCCTAATTTGTTGAAGCATATAATTATCTCATTTATTAAGTGAAATCTGTCAAAATAATTCGACATTCTTGGAAGCCAGAACAGCTGTTGGAAAATTACTTGCCAGTTTTGTCTTGGCTAAAAACGTAATAAATAAATAGAGAGACCTCAATAATAAATAATTTAATAATATTTTGTCATTCTATTCAAGTTTTAAGCCCTGTAGAGCGATAAGAAACCAGAAAAAAACTTATCAACTTTAGCTGCAGTTTTTATCTGGTTGCTTCAAAAGGATGGTTGGGTCTTGACATTCAGCAAACGAATTTTAATTTAAAGCACAAACGATAAGATAACAAAGACGGCAATACAAGACAGACAAATAAGTTGGCAAATACCATATATATATATATCATATATATTAAAATTTAACAGAACTTGAGCCTGAAACTGAAAATTCAGAAATATTTTTAAACTACTCTCACTCTCTGGCAAAAATTAATTGTTTCTATTTCTGTCATCTGCTATTGTTTTCTTTGCACTTATTTGCTGGTTAATTAATCATTTGTTTAGTTTGGGCATTTGCTTAGACAGAGAGAGAGAGAGAGAGCGGACGACAGAGAGAGAGAGAGATGTGTGACCATATATAATATTTAATTTTTGTTTGCATTTGCCTTAAGGTCAACCACTTGGAACATTTTTGTAGCTATTTCTAGCGGATATCTAAAATTTATGCAGGCTTCTCGATTGACGCAATTTGACAAAGTAAAACAAAAACATGATTCGCACTTGTTAATTGCCAATTACAAAAGCTGTGAGTTGATTATGAGTAACAAAAATTTGTAAATATCGGAATTTTTGTGAGATTAAAGCGTTATTTATTATGGATAAATGAATAATTTCGAGTGACTGAAAAGGAAAATGATTTTTGATTTATTCAATTTTGATTCCGGCTCCGGTTAAGGTATATTCATTTGACAGATGTTAACCGATTCGGAAGCTGTAAATAGCTGAAAATGGGTTCAGTTTGGCTGTTTTTTAAAGATATTTCTGGTAAGACGCAAAGGACCCTCAAGATTTATTTGGCTTAACAGAGCGCCAGAGTCAATATCACCTGATAAGAGTTTGTGAATGAAAAGCACACAATGGCACATACGGCGGTTCTTAAGAGATGAAAGATCGATTAAGAGTAGTCGATGCTCGTAAGATGGAAGATGGTTGGTTGGATCCCAGCTGAGGGTACGAAGGGCAAAAATTAAAAACTGTTTTTGAACCGATTCAAGTTGTTTCTAATATTTTTGGTAATGCGTTGACCAAACACACGACCCATATTCAAGTATTGGTCGAACTAGTGAGACGTATAAATGTTTAGTGAGATACGGATTGTTGAATTCCTTGGACCATCTTTTGATAAACCCAAGAACACCCATAATTTTATTAGAGATGACAGAGATATGTCTATTAAAGCTTAACTTGGGGAAAAAGCGTACGCCCAAATCATCAAACTCGTAAATGCGTTCAAGAGGATTGTCGTCAATCGAAAAGTCGTATAAATACGGCTGTGTTTAATGAAAAGTCATACATTTATACTTTTCAGCGTTTAGTGGGAGGGAATAAATCGAATACCATGTATGCAGAGAATTAAGTAGACATCGGGTCCTTGTAGGACAAGCAGAGTCTTAGATCATCAGCGTACATCAAAGCATGCGAGTGAAGCAGGACGTGATTGATGTCGTTAATGAACAGTTTAAAAAGTAAAGTTCCAAGATAACTACCCTTAGGTTCCCGCGAAAGTACGCTGATGGATTCAGAAAGCGACGAATTGAAACTGACACGCTGCTAAGAAGCTTTAGAGGAAAACCAAGCAGATACAATTTGTGAAGTAGAAAATCATGATTGACAGAGTCAAAAAGTCTTGCTAAAATCAGTATAAATTACATCTGTCTGCAGTTTATTAACAAAAACCCCTATTCACAATAGAAGTAAACTCAAGCAGGTTTGTAGAAACAGAACACTTTTTCATAAAGCCGTGCTGAGATTGCGAAATAATTGAGCGACAAGAGTATTGTATTTGAGATTTTATGAGCATTTCAAAAAGTTTAGGAATGTCAGACACCTGTAATTAGTTACTGGCGATTTAGATGCTTTTTTTTTATAAATAGGAATGACAAAAGATTCCTTCCAATCGTTGGGAAACTCAACTAGCTCAAGAGATAAATTAAACAGCCTTAAAAGCAGCTTAGTACATTGTCAGGTCCAGGAGTATATGATGTTTTAATCGAACAAATACCCAAAAGCAGACACTCTAAATCCAAAACAGGTGGATGGATGCTGTTAGAGTGGGTAATAGAATAGGTATACGGATTAATGGTACCAAAAACTAGTCGATGAAACGGAATAGCAATAAATTGGCGATGTCGGCATCATTACTAGCAGTCACCTTATCGAGCGAAAGCGATGTAGGAAACTGAGAAGATTTGGTTATAGAACTTTTTGGGGCTTATCTTGCAGCTAATTATTGTAGCATTCTGAATTATGCAGCAAAAACTTTGAACGGGCCACTGAATATCTAGAGAAATCTAACTGAGAATCAGATTTCTTAAATTTTGTATACAGGCGAGATTTTACATTTTTCAAATTAGACAAGATTTTCGTGTACGAAGTGTACGAAACTGGTACATGAATTTTGAATACATTATAAATAGCCTCATAGAATAACTTGGTGGCTTCCTCAATATGTCTACATGTCGACAAGGAAGGACCAATCGCACGTTGACAGTGCCTCGTTCAGGGATGTAAAATTTACATTACGAAAGCAATAAGGTTGACTTCGTTGGGTTGAGATCTCAGCGCAGTTTGGCGTATCAAGTTCAAAGCTAAGCTTAAGAGTAGGGTGATAAACATCCTCCGGTAGAGAAACAGCAGAGTTGGAGATGTCACTCACAAATACAAGATCAAGTATCCTGCTCAAGCTATTCATGATAGAATTTTTTTGTCCAAGAGACAGCTCGGACATTTAATCGACAAATTCGTGTTGGATAGATGGAAAAAGTTCGTCGGAATTATCAAAAGGTGATCAGGATATGTGAGAAATATTAAAGTCCCCAACGACAACTAAACGATCACGGTCATTTAATAGAGATGCGATATGTCGAATTCGTTCAGCGTGAGTTAGATAAACCGCGAGCTCAGATGCGGCAGGGATGTACGAATATGAGATAAATAATTTTGAGTCGTGTGTTTGAATTTCAACAGCAACAAATTCAATGTAAAACGAGGATTCACAGGGAATTAGCTGAAATGGCCAGATTGCATCGACAGCGACAAGAATCCCACCGCCACGACGAGTTGTGCGATCGCACCCTAGATATACTTAACAAGGTAGCCGAACTCGCTCTCTCGCTCTCTTTGCTTACTTCTTAAATGTCACTCTGTAAACAACCCTTGTGAGCGACGCATCTCCGCCGACGAATTTTTTTGTGTTCAGCTTCTTATTTAAGAAGTTGTGAGAGAGCGTGTGCGGCTAGCTTGTTAAGTATACCTTGATCGCACCTATATATAACATACTTGTCACTAAGGATCTCAAAATTGGAAATACCAGCATGAAGGGGGAAGTCTCACAAAAATCTATGACATCTTGTACAAAAGATGCACTATTAATAAACAGCGCGCTCAGCTTACAGCGCAAGCTGTTTACATTTTGGTAGCCAAGTGAGAAGGAAGATTTTAGTTTTTTGAGACCGGAACAGAAGATTGTGGATCAGCACGAGCCGAAGGATTTATTCTGTCTGTACTGAATGATTCATGAAAATATATAAATTTGGCAATTGACATCTTTTAAGTGTTTAGCTAAGTCCCATTCCTTGAAAAAGGCTGAAAGGGGATCTTGAAGTTGGAGAAGATAACATTTCCAACCCTATAAACTACATATATTCTTGATCAGCATCAACAGCCGAGTCGATATAGCCATTTCCGTCTGTCTGTCCGTCTGTATAAACGCTCAGATCTCAAAAATGGTAAGAGATATAGCCTTGTCATGTATGGGACATATATTTCTAATACTTTTAGGCAGATCAAGTTTATTTTCAATTTTTGTCACTCCCCCTACCGCCCCCAAAATTGGGAAAAAACCTCATATCTCCCACAGCTTTTTAGATAAATGGTTCGTACTTTCTAGAGATGTTAAGTAATCAAAATTATTTATCGATTTGCCGCAAAAATTAAAAAGATTGTATGAACAATACTCAAGTTATGACCAACAGAAAGTTACTTCCCCCGCCCTGGCAGTAGTGGCGTCATCTATTGGTCAGTTTTGAAAATCCCTCTATTGTTCAGCAGCGCTGCTTTCAGCTGCAGGTACAGAGCTTGCCCCAACTTGCTTATTTGTTTCATTCCCGCTTCTCTAGCTCAAATTTACATCTCTCTCTCTCTCCATTTTTCGCTCTTTTCCTGCCTCTTGTTGTTTATATTTTTAACTTCTCAGGCAGCTAATTAACGTTAATGACTTTTTCATTTTGTTGATTTAACTGTCTAGTTTTCTAGTTTTCTTTCTTTCATAATTTTTTCCGCCAACAATATATTACAAATATTGACAATACAACTATAAACTAAAGGCTGCCATATTTCATACAACACTTATAATAATATTCAAGAAAGACGTAGAATGCACTAGTCTAAATGCCATGCATTATTCAGACAGATTACCCTTTATTTGGTTATATATTTCAGAAACTTGTTTACGCTTAAATTGACACAAACAAAAGGCAATATTATTGCAACACTTTTAAAGCAATAAATTTATAAAATATATTAAAATAATATATATATTTTATTGACATAATAATATTGTTATTTAACATCTTGGCAAGTATTTAGTACTCAATCTGGTGGTGTGTTGAGCTATATAAATGATCAAACAGTAACTAGAACTAAACTTTTTATTAATCTCAATATATAGAAGAGTGAGTGAGAACTGATTCACTAACTGATTTACCCTAAACGGTAATAAGTTTGGACAGTAGTTTCGACTTGTGGTGAATGTAGGACCTTAGACGGGGCTTTGGAATGCTTTGTAAGGGGAACAATTACACTAGCTTACAAAAAAAATTAAATAAAATCTACTGGAACTATTTTTAAGTGTAGTTTTGAAAATCGAACGTTTTTTAAATATGAATTTTTATAATTTTTTCGGTAGGCGCACTTACATTTAAAGCCAGGCATAGCGACATAATTCCGACGACATAATTTCGCCCAGTACATTTGGAATCGAAATTATGTCGTTTTGGAACGACATTTTTCCGACAAAACAAAACGACATTAGTTCGACTAAAAACTCTAATTGGAACGTCGAAACTTCTTCTTCTTCTTTATTGGCCCGATGTTGCATCACAACCGCTTGACGGTCTTGGCCTCTGCAATGAATGCCCTCCACTCGCTTCTGCATTGTGCGAGCTGGCACCAGTTGTTCACACCAAGGTTGGAAATGTCTTTCCGCACTTGATCATCCCATCTTAGTGGTGGGCGACCCCTCCTGCCTTGTCCTCCAAAGTCAGCCGCCTTCGCTTTGTACATCTTTTTTACTGGAGCTTCTTCATCCATCCGGATTACAAGTCCTAACCAGCGCAGGCGCTGTTGCTTTATGCGCTTGACTAGACTGATGTCCTTATAGAGCTCATACAGTTCGTGATTCATTCGAATGCGGTATCCATCGCCAACTTTTAAAGGTCCATATATCCTCCGAAGGATTTTTCGCTCGGAAACGCCAATCGCCTCCTCGTCCGCTGCTGTCATTGTCCATGCTTCTGCGCCGTATTGCAGGACTGGGATGATGAGCGACTTGTATAGCGCAATTTTGGTTCTTCGAGAAAAGGCTCTGCTCTTGAACTCCCTACTGAGCCCGTAGTAGCATCGGTTTCCAAGAGTAATTCTTCTTCGGATCTCCAGGCTGATGTTGTTGTCGCCGGTAATCATCGTCCCGAGGTAGACAAAATCCTCTACAACCTCAAAGTTGTACTCCCCCATAGTAACAAATTGTCCAAGACGCGTAGACTTTTTGTCCGTGGATACTAGGTATTTTGTCTTGTCCTCGTTTACCGCTAAGCCCATCAGTTTAGACTGCTTCTCAATCTCTGAAAACGCCCTGCTTACCGCCCGTTCGTTTTTGCCGATAATGTCAATATCATCGGCGTATGCGAGTAGCATTAGATCTTTATAAAGAAATGAGCCCGATCTGTTGGCATTTGGGCAGTGGCGCAGTATATACGTCGAAACTATGTCGTTCTAAAACGAAATAATTTCGATCGACCAATTACAAAATTTAAAGACGCTGTCATGAAAATCAAAATAAATTTTATATTAAAAGAAAGGGTTGTTGTCTCGCACTGTTGCACTGTATGATCGCTTCAATAAACAATATTTATTTAGCTGTGTCGATATCGATGACGATGTTGAGGAACTAACAAATTTGGAGGATATGGCGTGGTTAAGCATATTAAGCATATCATCCCTAACCTCGACTCATTCAAATTTAAGCGCACTGACTGAGTCTTCATTTGTTCATGAAAATCATTATTATCATTAAGGTGTGCGAATCGTGTTGGGATAGAGTAGTTGAGGAAAATCTTTTGAAAAACGAAAATTCCAGGCGTATTGCTGAATTCGATGGCGAATTTCATGAAGAACAAAAAGCAAAGTGTCCGATTTGCAATCAAATTGTAAACGAAGCCATAAAAAATGTTTATATTTATACTTAGTAAACATTACAATTGGTTACAAGCTTTTGAAATAGAAAAGATAGCAAACTTTCCATACGTATTTTTGGTCGCTGAATTCAAATCAATTGTCCGTTTTCGCCCACCACGTCTAGTTTACAGAGATATTTGCATAAACGTGTGTTGTTTACATTTATAGGTGATGTGACCCCATTTATTAACCTTTTCCAACCAAATTTGTTTTAATGTAAGCTGCATTCAATGATCTTACAGAAAAACCAAACACGTTTTGATTTGGATGGATTTTAAAATGGAAAATATGGTTATTTTATAATCAAATTATTTTTTTCCCATGCTTAAAAAATTCTGTAAAATGGTCTAATGACAGAAAAATATCTTAGGAAACATTAATGGATAGTCCTCCTTTAATTTACCACATCTTCAGTTTTTTATATAATAGCTCTTTTTAAAGTTATAGCCCAAAAACTATAAACATTTTCCATTTTTATACTCTGTACCGAAGGTACATAGAGTATATTAAGTTTGTGCAAAAGTATGTAACAGAGAGAAGGAATCGTTTCCGACCCCATAAAGTATATATATTCTTGATCAGCATTAACAGCCGAGTCGATATAGCCATGTCCGTCTGTCCGTCCGTCCGTCCGTCTGTCCGTCCGTATGAACGAAGAGATCTCAGAGATGGTAAGAGATAGAGGTTTGACATGTATGGGACATATATTTCTTATACTTGCAGGCAGATCAAGTTTATTTTCAATTTTTGCCACGCCCCCTCCCGCCCCCGCAATTTGGAAAAAACTTCATATCTCCTACAGTTTTGGAGATAGATCGTTCGTTCCTTCTAGAGATACCTTGTAAACAAAATTATTTATCGATTTGCTGAAGGAATGATAAAGATCGGATGAACGATACTCAAGTTGTGAGCAAAAAACGGCCAGTGAACACCCACCACCCCCCACCCATCACCACAGCATTCTATTGAACGGCAATCTTAGTGAGAGAGAGAGAGAGTGAAACTTAGAGATGAGCGAGTATAACTCGTGAGCAAATGCGAGCTGCGACGTTAAGGGTGCAGAGTATGTTATAGTCGGGCTTGACCGACTTTCTTTCTTGTTTTGCTGTATGATTTTGAAATTTCTTGTACACTGCTCGCCACTTGAATAGGACCACCTCTAAAGTCGATTTTCTATAGTTAATTGGTGCTAAACCAAGCCATCTAGGAAAATAATTTTTGTTTTCTTATAAAGTTTATTTAAATGTAGTAATTAGACGAAAATTACAAAATTATTCAAAAGTTGTAAGTATACAAAAAAAACATTGTTAACCAATAAGTAACAAATTTTGGAGTCTTAATTTTGCACCACTTGAATAGGACACTTTATCTAAAAACCATTTAAGAATATTTCAATCCTTTTCAAATAACAATATTACTTAAATAAGAAATTGTTAACATGTTTTTAAACCAAAAAAAGTTTTTAATAGTGTGTTGAGCCTCCTTTTTTCTCCAAAACCTCACACATTCGGTCTGGAAGGGATGCATACAATTTTCCCAAATAATTCAACGATATCGAGCCCCATGCTAATTTGATAGCTGCAATTAGTTCGGGAACGCTCGAATATTGCTGACCTGATCCATATACTTCACGTGTTAGCCATCCCCGCACATTCTCAATGATATTCAAGTCCGGTGAATAGGGTGGCCAGTTTAATAACTCCACGTTTTGGCTCGCTATATACGATTTAACAATCCGGGCATTATCATGTTGATAAATCCATTTTAGATTTGCAAAAAGAGTTTGGAAGTGTGGAAAGGCCTCTTTCAATATACCATTTAAACACAACGCATTCATGGTGGTTGGAATAAATTTAAGCTCACAGGTGCCATAATAGGAAATGGCCCCCCATACCATAATACCTCCAGCACTGCTGTGCAACTTATCAGGATGGTGTGGTTCTTTTCGAAGATCATGAAAATAGTAGCTGTAGCCATCGGGGCCCTCCAAATTAAACTTTTTTTCGTCCGAAAAGACAACACGTTGCCACTCCGAAGTCCAGGTGACATGTGCGCGCGCGAAATCAAGGCGTTGTAACTTCCGAGCCGGGTTAAGAGGTGGCTTCTTCTTGATTTTTAGTCTCTTCAGGTGTGTAGCATTCTTAATAACACGACGCATGGTTGTCAAACTTGCTTTAACGTTGCATTTTTCCCTTATCTTGGCCAAAGAGTCGTGCGAATTGGAAGCTTCTCTTAATATAAGTCGCTTGTCCGCGATGGTAAGCACACTGTGGGTGCGGCCCTTCATGTTTTTACCATAATTAGCCTCATTATTTAAAAAATTTGTTATGGCGTGACGGCTCCTGTCGACTTTTTTTTTGCTATTTTGGCAATAGAAAGGCCAGAATCCTTGTAAGCTTGGATTTTTCCTTTCTCCGACTCAGATAATGAAGTGCCACGCCCCATTTTAATTTTTTTTAATTTTATATACACTTCAATTAAAGCAAAAAGTTTAAGTATACCAAAATTTGTGTGCACGTGTCAACGATACCGACCAAATAAAATGCATGTTCTATTCAAGTGGCGCAAAAATTCCATTGAATTAAAAATAAATTAAATTTTTAAATTATTTGGTCCATATCTTCAAAAAGAGCTATCCAAATACTGAAGATGTGGTAATAATTAATTAAAATAAATGGACAATTGTGTTGAATTCAGTGACCAATTATACATGTAGAAAGTTGGCTATCTTCTCTATTGCAAAAGCTTGCCTTTTTTTGTAAGCTTGTGTTAACATTAGAGCTTAAAAAATTTCTAACATGTTAAGAAACTACATACTGAATTTATGTACTATTATTTTCAGACAATAATGAATTTTATTTACGAAATTTAATGTTGAAAGATTATCTTACTGTGTTAAGAGGCGGAAAATACAAATTTTTTTTGTCATAATTTGATTTTATTGGCAAAATGTAGCGACGAAATTATGTCGTTTCAAAACGCCAAAATTTCGACAGAAAAAAGCGACACAATTTCGATCGAAACTAATGTCGTTTCAAAACGACATAGTTCTGACAAAGCAAAACGACTTTATTTCGCTCGAAATTATGTCGTTTCAAAACGACATTATTCCGACAAAACAACGTGTCGTTTTAAAACGACATAATTTCGACGTTCCATATGGACTTTTGAAGTTTTTAGGTGGTTCAAGTCTAAATCTTTGAAACTATTTGAAAGTTTGCTTTACTGACTTCAGCAATTTTGTAGCTCTTAACCACGCCTACAAAACAATTCTTTGAAATAGCTCAAAAAAAATAACGTTTTTATGCTTTTTTAATTTTATCTTGAAAACTGCCACCAATAGCAATGATTGTAAGGAGAGGCAGTTGGAAATCATGAATTCTTTAGGGAAAGGCATACTGAAGATAGAAAGTATTGGAAGCTGGATTTATTTTGTTATGTTTTCTGGCTTTTATGTTCCCAAACGAGCATCTAACGTCAAAAACATAAAAAAATTTAACGGCAAAACTTAAACGGCCCTACTTTCTGTATAATTCTCGTAGGATAAACAGAGAAACAATGTCAAGGACAATTTACGTTCGTGTGGTTCCTATGCTTCACTTCCACAGCAATATTCGGATGCAGATCTACTACTTTTCGGTGTCCGAGTCTGGAAACAGTAATGGTAATGACAGAGCAGACAGATCCCAACGACCCAATGTTTGGACCATAGCTCATAACACAAGCTGAAATGGATTACGTTGTCGCCAAGCCGGTTGACGGTTTTGTTTTGAGCTGGTCGGAAAAATTTTTTTATAGGGTTGATTAAGAGCTACAAAATTGCTAAAATTTCAAATAGTTTTTGAGATATATTATTAAACAATAAAACATTTTTCAAAAAACCTGAAAACTTCCAGAGTCCATTACAAGACAAGAAAGAAAGTCAGTCAAGCCCGACTATAACATACTCTGTACCCTGTCGCAGCTCGCATTTGCTCACGAGTTATACGCGCTCATCTCTAAGTTTCACTCTCTCTCTCTCTCATTAAGATTGCCGTTCAATAGAATTATGTAGTGATGGGAGTATTGTGTATTGTGAGTTTTAAGTATTAAATTAATACTATTATATTAATCTTCTTTTTCTAGTTCTAAATACAGGGAAAATGGGTTACTGTCTTCTAGGGGTCTGCAAAATCTTACTGATTGGGGAGGTTAATTTATCCATAAAGGTGTTAAATTCAGTGGAATGACGCTCGTTGATGTCGGTTTGAGAAAATACGGGGTTAAAAAACTTTTGACATCGTTTGGGATAGATTTTTAGAACGAATTTTTGTATTTCTGTCTGGGGATCGGATCAATAAAATTGCTTGTATCGTGATTGTTTTGACAATACAAGGAAACTCGACGTGAAAAAATGATTGTTTTTGAGAATTCAGGTTTGAGAATTCTGGTCAGGGGGTTAAAAGATAATGTTTGGAAATACTTTTTGCTTTTATATTTTTTGAAAATTTTATTTACATTTTTTAAATATTGTTTATATTTTTCAACTTTAAATGGCAAATTATGCAAAATTTATGTAAATTTTCGCTTAATTATCAACCAGAATATAAATTTTTTTGCTTTCTCTTTGAGGAAGCAAAACAAAAAATTTAATAAAAATAATTGTGTTGACAATCAGAAAGACAAAAAGGTGCTTAAAAAATGACCATGAGCCAAGATCATTTCAACGGTTGAAAGACATTTTGCAAATGGCCTAGATGTACACATATATAAATTATATGAACGCTTGTCCCAGGTCAGCGCATTCAACAAATTAATCCTTGACCCCCCAACCAGCTTTTAATTGAGACACGACACACGAGACGAGATGTACAGAACAACAGAAACCAGAAGAAGTTATGACGCATGAGTTGGGTGCGAATCCACCCTCCCCTGGGGTTTGGTGTGAGGCCCAATTGAAATTGACAAAAAGTGATTGAAAGGTAGGAAATAAACAAAACAAACTATTAAATGGGTCGAAAAAAAAACCAATTCGATTGAATGAAAACTAATCAATGCCAGAGGCAAATGGCAGGCAAATGATGAACGCGAAAGGGGTCAAGGTTAACAGGGAATATAAGGGGGCAATGGAATGGGGAAGAAAAGAAAAGAAAAGAAAAGAAAAACAAAGCCAAGGCATAGAAATATTCATTAACTATAAATATTCTTGATCAGGGGGCGACAAGTTGAGTCGATTGAGATCGAGACAAATGAAATAACAGCTTTAGTGACGAGGCGCAACCAGTAAAACGTTCACCAGGTAGCAATGAATCAAAAAAAAACAAGAAAGTCGGTCAAGCCCGACTATAACAAACTCTGCACCCTTAATGTCGCAGCTCGCATTTGGTCACGAGTCAAACGGTCAGTTAACACACAACGCACAACGCAGTGCGCTCTCTAAGGGCCGTTTTCTCATGTTGGTGTTTTTGTAAATCTAGGTGTATTTGCTGCATTTGCATTGCTCATATTCAATGCTAACCATCTAGATGAATTTTGTAGCAATCTACTCCACCCTCATTGATTTCAAAACCATGTACATGCTAAAGATTATTAAGTATGGTCACACTGGAAAATATTTGAAAACAAAAAACAACTGCTGCTAAAAACAGTAAAGTCTGAATTGTTATTAAGTAAACCAAAAATGGAAAATATTGGATGTGCCTTTAATATACAAGAACACCTGCAGACATTGCTGAAATTACAGATGCACATTCTGATTCCCCTAGTTCATTGCTTAAGCTAAGTTTACACATCCAAATAATTTGGCAAAATTTTGATAAAAAATAGCCATGATTAAAGATTTTACAGGGTTAAAAACTTAAACTGTGGTTCCATACGCAAATAATTTGATCAAATATGGTCGGAAAGTTCCACAATTTGGCATATATAGCCCAATTTTCATGAAAATTTGTCCAAATTATTTATTTGTGTGAACATGGCTTTCGACCTTCTGCTTAATCTTCCATCATGGTAACAAGTCGTTCCAAAAGAAAAACCTTCTCCTACTCTGTAAAATTCTTGCTTTGATTTTCGATTTGAGCAAAAACATGAACATGAGAAAACGGCCATTAGTGTCTAGTTTTTGGTGGTGCTCGCAAACTTGCTATAAATGGATCGGATGATATCAGTAACCTGTGCATGAGATCAGTATTTGTGTGTACGCGCGAAATTTTCCTAGTGAAATGTTCACGAAAACTTCGCACTTCCTTATTTTTCTTGCCTCCTGGGCTTCCTCTGAGAAATTGCCAATGGGAAGGATGCAGGTAGAAATGATTTTAGAAAGTTTTAATTTTAAGAAAGTGGGAATCAAAAATGACACTTGTTCCTGGATATGTTTTACCTCATCTTTGATTACATCCCGTGTTTCTTTTGTGAAAACAAATAGGCAGTCGGCAGTATCGTGTGGACGAAGGAGCTGGATTTTGCCAATATACAGACTTCGCCGCTCCACTTAAAGAAAATATTTGCAGAGGAACCATTGATATAAAAAATATCGAACCATCTGACATATCCTCTGTAGTTTTTTTTTGTTTGTATTGGCTCTGTTCAGATCCATCGATTCCCCTTTTTTTCTATTATGTGTACATCGTCTAGTGGAGACAGTGACTCAAAAATGTCTTCTTGAGCACTTATCAATCGTTTTACGGTATGATCAATAAGGGATTGTAAACTTATTTCAGCATAAGATTCTGTTACTTTTATACCAGTAGGATAGCATAACATTTTTGACTCCTTAACGAGATCATAACGTGGATACAATTTTTGACAGACAATTTTTGTATGCTGCCTCAAGGTATTGTATTGGTGCATTGATAATTTACTGTCTATCATAAGGGCAAGTGCTTGATCTGCTTAAAGGCGCTTTGAAGTGCCATTAGCAGATAATAGTCCCCGTTGACGCGGGAGCATTTGATAATTCATTAATCAATTTAGCTGAATCCCTTTTTCCTTCCGCCCGCAAAGCCTGTTCAGCGGCTGCTAGCAATTGATCATTATCCATCGTTGACTACAAATCTTGGCTTTTCCTTTGTTGCGTTTTGAAGACAACACTCAGAAAATGCTTTTTGTGCCCTCCCTCTTTAACTTGAGATGGAAGCAATGACATCAATGCGATAGTCTTTGGCATTTAATGTGACCTGAAGCCAACTTGCATTATGAGTAAGAAATCTGGCTTTATCTCTCCTAGATTTGTCAAATCTGTTTTGAAACTCAAAATACAGTTTAGTCATGTGTAATTTCAATTTGGAGTGATCAATGTCATTGCCAAACACCATCACTGCTTAGCGGTTTTTATGTTCTTTGACCAAACCTCGAAAAATGCAGCACGTCTTATTGCACTCATTTCTAAATTAAAATTCTTTGGGCAAAATATGGGCAAGATTTTATTTTTGATTCTGAATCAGAATGAATGCCTGCGAATGATGTATGTTCTGGTTGGATAGAATACGATAGAATAATGTAAGTTTTTTTCCACCAAAAAAAGGAAATAAAGGAAAAAAATTCAATTTCTTTTTGGCATTTTTTTCAAAAAAAAAATGAAAATAAAATTTTTGGTTAAAATAAAATATTTTTGTTTTTGAAAATGGATCAAAAATTGCCTAATGATAATGGAAAAAATAACTTTTGGCTGCTCCCACTGATCACGCGATGCAATTGAAAAGACTAAACTTTGTCAACTGATGCGAGTTTCCCAGTGCAAATTTGCATGCACTTAAAAACCGTTATCTTCCAAAAAAAAAAATTTTGTTTTGTTTTGTGCCTGTTTTCGTAACAGTTGAACATTTCTAAAAGTGCTGCTTAAAGTTCATCGACTTCAAAAATAGTTCAACTTTTGCTAAAAGTCCCCCTAGATTGGCAAAATCTTACACTGTGCGGCGACCGATAGATGTACCCGTGAAAGAAGGCCGAATCATATACAACTAGTTTAGTTTTAACCCCTCCGAATTGTGTTGGGACATGTGCCAAGCCATAAAGAAACGAGAGCGTAAGTTAAAGTCGGCTCTAACCGACTTCGATATACCCGTTACTCATGGAAACAAATGTTTAATAGCCTTCCTGTATGCCTGAGGTGGGTCAGCCGAAAAGTATGCAACATTTTTTAACTCGGCTATTTATTATCCGCCAGATATTAATAGACATTTGTCAATTACTAAATCCAACATAAATGACTCCAAATTCATCACGATAAACAGATCAGACAACAAAACTTTTGAAAACGTATCACCTTTCCTAATAAAAACAAGAAAGAAAGTCGGTCAAGCCCGACTATTACATACTCTGCACCCTTAATGTCGCAGCTCGAATTTGGTCACGAGTCAAACGGCCAGTTAACACACAACGCAGTGCGCTCTCTAAGTCTCTCTCTCTCTCTCTCACTAAGATTGCTGCTGAACGCAATGCTTAGGTTATTGGTGGGGTGGGTGGTGGGTGTTAACTGACCGTTTTTATACCCGTTACTCGTAGAGTAACAGGGTATACTAAAGTCGTGCAAATGTATGTAACAGCCAGAAGGAATCATTTCCGACCATATAAAGTATATATATTCTTGATCAGCATCAACAGCCGATTCGATATAGCCATGTCCGTCTGTCCGTCTGTCCGTCTGTCCGTCTGTCCGTCTGTCCGTCCGTCCGTCCGTCCGTCTGTCTGTATGAACACCTAGATCTCAGAGACTAGAAGAGCTAGAGCAACCAAATTTGAAATGTAGACTCCTATTGTCTGCACGCAGATCAAGTTTATTTTCAATTTTTGCCACGCCCCCTCACGCCCCCGCAATTTGGAAAAAACGTCATATCTCCTACAGTTTTGATGATAGATGGTTCGTACTTTCTAGAGATATCTAGTACTCAAAATTATTTATCGATTTGCTGAAGGAATGATAAAGATCGGATGAACGATACTCAAGTTATGAGCAAAAACGGTCAGTTAACGCCCACCACCCACCCCACCCATAACCTAAGCATTGCGTTCAGCAGCAATCTTAGTGAGAGAGAGAGAGAGAGAGAGAGAGAGAGAGAGAGAGAGAGAGAGACTTAGAGAGCGCACTGCGTTGTGCGTTGTGTGTTAACTGGCCGTTTGACTCGTGACCAAATTCGAGCTGCGACATTAAGGGTGCAGAGTATGTAATAGTCGGGCTTGACCGACGTTTTCAAAAGTTTTGTTGTCTGATCTGTTTATCGTGATGAATTTGGAGTCATTTATGTTGGATTTAGTAATTGACAAATGTCTATTAATATCTGGCGGATAATAAATAGCCGAGTTAAAAAATGTTGCATACTTTTCGGCTGACCCACCTCAGGCATACAGGAAGGCTAATAAACATTTGTTTCCATGAGTAACGGGTATATCGAAGTCGGTTAGAGCCGACTTTAACTTACGCTCTCGTTTGCTCATAACTTGAGTATCGTTCATCCGATCTTTATTATTCCTTCAGCAAATCGATAAATAATTTTGAGTACTAGATATCTCTAGAAAGTACGAACCATCTATCATCAAAACTGTAGGAGATATGACGTTTTTTCCAAATTGCGGGGGCGTGGCAAAAATTGAAAATAAACTTGATCTGCGTGCAGACAATAGGAGTCTACATTTCAAATTTGGTTGCTCTAGCTCTTCTAGTCTCTGAGATCTAGGTGTTCATACAGACGGACGGACGGACGGACAGACGGACAGACGGACAGACGGACATGGCTATATCGACTCGGCTGTTGATGCTGATCAAGAATATATATACTTCATATGGTCGGAAATGATTCCTTCTGGCTGTTACATACATTTGCACGACTTTAGTATACCCTTTTACTCTACGAGTAACGGGTATAAATACAGTTTTTGGTGGTGTCTTGAAACTGAACTAAAAGTGTATTTTGTCGCTCTCATTTCATTATGTCAACCAAATCACCTCTGGGTCAATCGATTTCACAAAATTTCTTAATCCATATTCTAAATTCATTGCTCAAAATGTCGACGCTGTCAAGTTTTTTGGATATCGCTTAGGTTTCGGTGTTACACTGCCAAAATTCCTAGGAGTTTTCATAATAAAATGCCCAAGGGCCTAATCTCTATACAACACAAAAATATATTTGAATATTCTACAATTTCTTTCAAAAGCTTCTCTCACTTACTAGCGCCATCTGTGGTTGCGTAGCGTAAGTTGCAAGCATTTCGAAAAGCTTTTAAAAGCTCATCGTCTGATGAATGTTTTCTCCCTCCAGTTAATCAAAACCTACCTTTTTGTTATCAAAGACTATGAAAAAGTTTGCTTAGAATAAACAAAAACAATTTTTTTTTATTTAAATTCACTAAAAATTAACCCAAAATGTCGGCTGTGAAACGTTGGATATATCGCCATACACACTCTATTAATAATACCTCACCCTCTGGGCCGCCACCTATCTCGCCCACAACCAAGACAAATCGTGGACGATCTCATTCCTTAGATGTGCAGGCTCTGCAGAGTAGTGGAGTACGTGCCATGTTGGCCAATGTAAGCAAACCCCCACACACACATTTAAGCCAGGTCTTAACGGGGGGGTTATTTAGCCACCTTATCAATTTTTGATAAGCATATATTAATTATCTGTTTTCCATTATCTGTTTTACAGCGTGCTGCGGCGCATCAACAACAATTGGCTGTACAAAGTGAGTATCAAAAAAAATTGTACCTTTTTTATATTTGTTAACTGAACAGCAAGTACCCCAGGCTTTAAATTGAAATTAAAGTGCATAAACCAAAACAAAGCACAAACAAACTAATAGATAAATTAACCTTGACTTTGAAAAAATACACACAAATCAAACAGCGAAAAAGAAAACAAACAAACACTAAAAACAAAAACAAAAATATACGCAAAAACTTGATGAGAATCGCAAGCTAACAAAATGCCTTAGTGGGGCTTGGGCTTGGGCCTGGGCACGGGGCTCGCTCCAAGACAAATAGATAAACAAATTTTTATGTTTTGACTGTTTGTCATGCATTTTACATATGTAAATACGAGAGGTAAATATTTTAGCAGTTTTTTTTGTTATTGTTGTTTTTGAATTAATTATCAAACGCTTGACGAGCGGAAAACATTTTATTCTAACATTTTTAACTGAGTTGTGGGTGTATGATTAATCGAATCATATGTGGAATTATTTAGTGGAAATTTTCTTGTTATGTTAATCAAAAGTGTTCTAAATGTAAAATCTTTTGATTGTTTACTAATGCTCGGTTAGTGTCCTCAGAGCGCCTTAACAGTGGAAGAAGGAGAGCTGAACCCCTCAAAACATCAAAAATTGGAAGCAGAAAAATATTATAAGTCTTACCAAAACACTCTCGGCATTAAAAAACATTCTCTTTAAACAAACAAAGAAATTTGTAGTATAGATTTAAATGCGGGCTGCCCACTGCCTATGCGCACCCCGCGCATTTGTTGTTGTTTTGCGCACAGCGATAGCCTCGCTTATATGCACTAACGCATAGCGCAAACCAAAGTGTATTACAACTACAACTTTGTATGTTTTTTTCTTTCTCTCCTATGCCTCTTGCAAAATCGAGCGCTACTATGTATAAGGCTGTCAAAAAAGTCTTGCGGTATTTCCGCAAGCTTGTCTTTGCAAGCGCGTAGTTCTAGTTGTATTCGTCGCATCGGTTCACGCTAGAGCTTTTTGGAAAGCTCTTTTCACGCGCTAACACGTGTTTGATTTATTGTTGTTTGTTTTTAGTCGTTCGTGAGTTATAGCGTCGCAAACATGGAGCAAAATAAAGAGAAAATACGGCATATTTTACAGTACTACTACGATTAAGGCAAAAATGCATCTCATGCTGCCAATAAAATTTGTGCAGTTTATGGACCCGATACAGTTTCCATTTCCACCGCACAACGATGGTTTCAACGTTTTCGTTCTGGTGCAGAGGTGATCGAAGATGCGCCACGGTCCGGAAGGCCTGTCGTCGAAAATTGCGATAAAATCGCTGAATTGATCGAAAGAGACCGGCATAGTAGCAGCCGTAGCATCGGCCAAGAGCTGGGCATGAGTCATCAAACCGTTATAAACCATTTGAAGAAGCTTGGATTCAAAAAGAAGCTCGATGTATGGGTGCCACACGACTTGACGCAAAGAAACATTTTTGCCCGTATGGATGCATGCGAATCGCTTCTGAATCGCAACAAAATCGACCCGTTTTTGAAGCGGATGGTGACTGGCGATGAAAAGTGGGTCACTTACGACAACGTGAAGCGCAAACGGTCGTGGTTGAAAAGCGGTGAAGCTGCCCAGACGGTGGCCAAGCCTGGATTGACGGCCAGGAAGGTTCTTCTGTGTGTTTGGTGGGATTGGCAGGGAATCATCCACTATGAGCTGCTCCCCTATGGCCAAACGCTCAATTCGGACCTGTACTGCCAACAACTGGACCGCTTGAATGCAGCACTCATGCAGAAGAGGCCATCTTTGATCAACAGAGGCCGAATTGTCTTCCATCAGGACAACGCCAGGCCACACACATCTTTGGTGACGCGCCAGAAGCTCCGGGAGCTCGGATGGGAGGTTCTTTTGCATCCACCGTATAGCCCGGATCTCGCATCAAGTGATTACCACCTATTTCTGTCCATGGCGAACGAGCTTGGTAGTCGGAAGTTGGCCACAAGAGAGTCCTGTGAAAATTGGCTCTCCGAGTTTTTTGCCAATAGGGAAGCGAGCTTCTATAAGAGGGGCATTTTGAAGTTGGTATTTCGTTGGGAACTCGTCATCGAACAAAACGGCGCATATTTGACTTAAATCGCATTATTATAACCAATTTTATGAACAATTGAAAATTCAATAAAAAATACCGCAAGACTTTTTTGACAACCTTATATGTACACACCTGATCATATTAATAGGTACACACATCAACTTTGACTTTAAGGTAACAGAAAACAGTTTTATTCATTGTTTCAAACTTAAAATTTGTTCTCATTGGTTCTTAAACTATTTGTTTTTATTAAAATAAACTTAATTGTAACATAGAATAATAATATAACATAAAACAGATCATTTTGTGTTTCAGATACGTTTTCAGTGTGATCATAATAATAGGTACACTTTATGTGTTGGTAAGAAAAAAAATTTTAATTTCCATTTTGTGTTCTTTTTTTAGTATTTCCTAACTTATTATCCAGTGTATCCACCTCTATTTTTGGCCACTACTTCTATTCTTTTTGGCATACTTTTAATGAGAGCCTGGCAGGTCTCTACTGGTGTCTCATACAACAGTTTTTCGACACCTTCCCATAATTTTTGTTTTTTTTGAAAATGAATGCTTTACCAATTTCTTTTTTAAGTCTTCCCACAAGTTTTCAATGAGGTTAAGGTCGGGGGATTGGCTTGGCCACTTCAGAACGTCAACTTTTTGGTCCTCGAAAAATTTAGATAACAGCCTTGATGTGTGTTTAGGATCATTTTCTTGCTGAAATACCCAACGTAATTGCATATTTTCCTCAGCATACGGTACCATAACTGTTTCCAATATGGATTTGTACTCTTCAGCATTCATTTTGTTCGTAGTCTGATAAATTGGACCTACGCCGTACCAGGAGAAGCAACCCCATACCATTATATTGCCACCTCCATGTTTGACTGTTTTTTTTTTGTAAACCGTGGATGGAATTCCTTTCCATTAGGGCGTTGAACATTCCTTTCACAGTTATTCCCAAACAAATTAATCTTGGTTTCATCGCTCCATAATAAGTTTCTCCATTTTTTCTCCCCGGTGCATCCTACCCAGTCTTTGTGGTCCCTTGCAAAAGTTTGCCTCATGGTGATATTTTTTTTGCGCATAAGTGGGACTTTTCTGGCAATTCTTCCTGGTAGGTTGGCATCTTGTAGTCGTCTTCGGATAGTTGGAGCACAAACTGAATTCCCAATTTCGGCTGCAATAGCCTTCGATGACTTAAATGGGTCATTTTTGCTCAAAGTTACTATGTAGTGGTCAAGGGTTTCTGTTGCTTTTTGTGGCCTTCCACGGGTTTCCTGTCTTGGTTTTCTTTCTAATGCATTTTTAACAAAATTATGAGACCTGTTCATAATTTTGGCGATGGCTCGTAAAGATTTGCCTTCTTTTCTCAGACCAAGAACCAATCGAGCTTCTGCTTTAGTACAATGAGAATTTCGACATATTTTTTCTAAAAAAAATAATTATTTAATTCTCTGTATTGACAGGAGCTATACTTAATTTACCTTTAGTTACCAAAAGATCACTGATTAAAAAATTATTCACTTGATACTTGTGAGAAACGGAGACTGTACCTATTATTATGATCAGGCGAAATGTGTGGTGGACATTGGAAGCTTTGCTATTTCCCCAACAACAAACTACGATCAACTTTTTTCCAGCATTTCCACACTTCGGTGCCGAAGGGTCTTTCGCTTTCTCAAAAATCACTTCGTGTTGTAAAAAAATCGATTTGATCGGTGCTTTTGATATTAATTTTTAATTTAAATATCTATATATCAATATAATTTCGACATCCCTTCTTCTAACCAGGGCTGCACCGGTTATTTAACCGGTTGTTTTAGAAACAACTGCAAAAATTGAAAAAAAAACTAAAAAAAATAATTTAAGACAAGTCTAGCCCGACTGTATTACCTGTACAAAAAAAGTTTTAAAGGATTTTTTTTTAAGTTTTTCAAAGCTTTTTCCATCGCGAGCCACTACTATTTCCCAAACTTTCTCACAATGTGCGGTTATCATCTCGAAAAAACGAAGCGTCTTTCAATGCGATGAAGAGCATGCGTCATCGACGAAAACAGCTACAATGTCTGGGCTATACAGCGGGTGGGGTAGGATTTCCCATTTCAGCGTTTAAAGGTATATTTTAACCGTCTGCGCAACATGTGGCAAATTTCTTTTAATGTTGCAAAATAACCTTGCCGTGTCTTTCCTTGAATTTTGCTTCAATGCTTGACATTGAATGCTTCGCATCGATTGAGTTTGGTAGTTTTGCCCTGTGATGGTTTCACCCGGTTGTAGCAGCTCATAGTACAACACGCCCAATTGCTCCCACCAAATACAGAGCAAAGCCGGGCGGCCGTATGATTTTTTGCGCTTGGAGCGTGTTCCCCGTAAGGTTCTTGCAGCATTCGATGGCCTTCAGCTGCATTTTTCTTCAAATGAAAGCAGAAAAGTAAACTTTCCAAACAAAACAAAAGTTGACATATTCGGAGCACACAAAAACTATGCTATTTACATTTGAGCGAAACTACACATACTGAAAAATAAAGCCTAATGATGAGGCTTCGATACAGCCCTGAAGACGAATCCCGAAGGGGTTCGAAATATATTGGAAAATCAAAAATCGTGTTTTGTTTAACTAATTAAGCACGTTTAAAACATTGACCTCGAGCCGACAAAACCCCCTAGAAAATCGCCCTAGAATTGAAATCTTTTCAAAAAATAAGAAAATCAATTTAAAAATTTTGAAAAAATTTCTATATTTAAAAAATGTTTTTCTAAAATTAAGTAATGTTAAATTAAAAATTAATTTTTAAGAAAATATTTTTCAAAAATTTAGGGTGATTCGCCTTAGGTCGTATTTTATAGGAGAATTTCTAATTGGAAGGGCGAATTTGTGGCATTTTAGGGGTGAGTGGTTGAGTGCATGTACAGGTAAACAGTTATTTAACACTATATACTAGTGTTACTACTACTATTTAAGTACATATGTATGTACATATGTACTAAATCGTTAATGTCACGTTGTTTACAAACAAAATGTGTGTAGAAAGTTTTAATTTTTTTGATGCTGAATAGAACGTATGTATGTACATTGTATGTTTCTCCCTTTCCCCTTACATTTTGCACCGTTGACATTTTTGATAATTATTACAAAATGAACAACAACTGTTTAAATATAGAATGTACAATGCGAAGCAATTTTCATCAAGCGATTGTCAACAACCCATAAAAGCATTTGATGATGTTACGTTACGGCAACAACAACAAAAAGAGAAGGCAGCGGGCGGCACCTTGTCAACGACGAGCCCCAAAATGTTGTTTACATGTTCAAATTGCAGAATGCAGCAGGCGGCAGCACTGATACTGAGAAAGAGACAGAGAGAGAGAGAGAGTGGAGTTAAAAACTAACTGTTGCTGCTGCTGTTGTTGATGTGTTTACCCTTTGTTTGACCTTGAAAGTTTTGCCGTGAATGCGTACAGGCTGCAGTTGTTGTTATTTATGCTGAGCTGCATTTTCAATGTCAAACTCAGCCAGAACCACCACCAAGCACAAGCACCTGAATGGTGGTGAGCCCTCTCGCTCTCTTCCGCTCTGGCTGTGTGTCTTGCATATGTATGTTTATGTATGTTTGTATTTATTTCTTTTACCGGCTTTCGGTATCAAGTGCCTGGCCTGCCAAAATGACGTAATAGCTGAGTCCAGTGTGGACAGATAGCAGAGCACAGAGCAATTGCAAAAAAAAAAGAAAAGAAAAACACAAAATACAATTTTGGATTTTTTTTACAACCCACAAACAAATCTCTAGCGACATTGATTTTGAAGGCAGCCAGACATTCATATTAAAAACATACATACATACCTATAAATAAGCGAGGGCAGTTTGATAAGACAGTTACGTCGAATTTCCCGCGTAGTTAGTTTGAGAGAAAAGAAAGCTATACGAAAATGTAGGATTTTCAACCCATAACGTTTCGTGTAGCTTTGCAACACGTCGCGTGTAGCTTTTTCAGTTCAGTAGTTCTCCTAGAAATGAGAAAGCTAAACGCGGCGTGCAGAAAAGCCACACGCCATAGCATTGAAAACAAAAGACTTTTTCTCTGAACTAACTTTTGTATGGCAGCTATACTATATAGTTGTCCGATTTTCATTAAACTTAGTGGAATTATGTAAAATCATAGAAAACTGAAAAATGCGAGGTTTGGTGGCGTTTGCATTGAAAACCAAACAGTTTTTCTCACTAAAACTAGTTTTTTGACCGATCGTTCCTATGGCAGCTATATGCTAAAGTCATCCGATCCGGCCGGTTCCGAGAAATGTGCAGCGTATTTGTACCAAAAGGCTACGTGCAAAGTAAACTGACGGAGGATATAGCATAGAAACATATGGACGGACAGACGGACATGGCTTGGGCACCACTGGCTTGGACACTATTTAGTCACTGTTTAGTCACAGATTAGTGACTGTAAAGTCACTATTTTGACGCTTTTTAGCCAATGTTGTCACTGTTTAGTCACTACTTAGTCACTGTTAAGTCCTTGTTCAGTCACTGTTTAGTACCTTATTAGTCACTGATGAGTCACTGTTGAATCACTGTCTAGTCACTGTTAAGTCACTGTTTAGTCACATTTTAGTCACTTTTTTGACACTGTTTAGTCACTATTTAGTCACTATTTAGTCACTGTTAAGTCCTTGTTCAGTCACTTTTTAGTACCTTATTAGTCACTGATGAGTCACTGTTTAATCACTGTTTAATCACTGTCTAGTCACTGTTAAGTCACTGTTTAGTCACATTTTAGTCACTTTTTAGACACTGTTTAGTCACTATTTAGTCACTATTTAGTCACTATTTAGTCACTGTTTAGTCCTTGTTCAGTCACTGTTTAGTACCTTATTAGTCACTGATGAGTCACTGTTTAATCACTGTTAAGTCACTGTCTAGTCACTGTTTAGTCACTTTTTAGTCACTTTTTAGACACTGTTTAGTCACTATTTAGTCACTGTTTAGACACAGTTTAATCACTGTTAAGTCACTGTCAAGTCACTGTGCTTAGTCACTGTTAACCCACTATTAAACCACTGTACCCCACGCCCCGGGACACGAATTATGCATGACGTCAGCGTTACGTGACGCTGAAATCAAATTTCACTCCTCTTCTGTACCGAAATTGAACATGTTTCACATCAAAAACAACTTTTATTAACCAAGTCACTGACTCATTAAACTGCCCTCGCACATTCATACACGCATTGTTTCGTCTCGCTCTAATATAAGCTTTTTACTTCAAGCTGCCACCCACATGCAGAAAAGCATAAACATTACCAGAACTAGAGCAGCCCCAAAGAGACACACAGTGAGAGAGAGAGAGATACATAAATCGGGGGAGAGTTACACAGCTCTGTTAAGGGTTTAAATTCTGTGCCTACGTGCGATACGGCACACAAACAACAAGAATAACCAGAAAAAATAAGCATTAGAATTACAAAACATGTGATGTAAAACATAAATATCTAAAAAGAGAGAGAGAGAGAGAAAGAGAAAGAAACAACGCCCTGTGACTTAAATGATTGCTAATTAGTCAGCTGATACAGAGCCAAGCCTACCTCGGGCCCCCCCTGTAGCCATTTAATACATACAATTGCCCCACCAAACTAAGTTTGAATTGACTTTGCTTAGCTTATCTATGTATGTATCGGCCTGCTTTTTTAGCCTTTCTACGTTTTTTGTTGTGCTCACCTTTTTCTGTGATTACATATGCGTTGTATGTATGTACATTTCTACATACATTTATACCTTGCCGGTTTGTGCTCACACACACACACACACACGCACACTGACTTAAGTACTTGATTTTGGCCACATGGCGGGGCTACGTCGTCGTCGTCGTCGCCGTCGTCGTCGTCGCCTTTTAGTTCAATTTCAACTGCCGGCTGTGTGAGACGTTGTCTACGTTGAACGCTCCCCCCTTTTACCGTTTTTATCAGTCCACGTGATTTTTGTGCATTAATCAAAACAATTAAAAACAAAAGGTTATAAATGACCAAGAAATTTATCTGAAAGCCATAATTAAAATATTCCAACTCATAATTAACCAAAATTACCAAACAAAGAAAATTATTTAATACATGAAGAGAAATAACTTTGTTAAACAAAAAACTGGATTTCCTAAAGCGGTTTTCAACAAAAACAACAACAAAAAAAAAAATAATAAAATATTTAACTATAAATACATATGCATGAGCGAGCATTTTGGAGGCGCTGCTAAACAAAAACGAAACGAAAAATATTTAATTTAATTTTGTGAAAATTCAACAACTTCATTTCGGAATGAAAACAAGGATTTATTGAAATTGAACTAATTGTGTGAGTGTCTGTGATGAAAAGTTATAAATAAATTACTGCCGGCACAAAATATATAGAAAACAATTTCATTTCTCTCTCTTTCTTGTTGTGTGTTTTTGACATTTTTATACAATTTATATACTTATTTTTATACACCAAATAATAGATTTGATTTATAACGTCGGGGTGTCAATTTTTCAGCTGTGACGCCAGCATTAAACCATCAACTTGCGGTACTTGAGGCTGGGTTGTTGTTGTTGTGATTGTGCGAGTCTTTTGTTGTGATTGTTGTTGTTGTGATTGTTTGCATAATGAACCATCATTAAGACTTTTTTTTCCTATATATAAATTTTATAAATGCTCTGGAACGGGATCCGGGCGGCTGCTGTTTGTGCTTGGCTTTTGTGCAGGTGGTTTTTGTTTTTTTTTTGTTTTATTGTTTTTGTTTGTTTGCTAAATTTTTGCTTTTCATTTTGTTAATTAAGTTCCTAGAAATCTTTAGTCATTGGACTCTTAAGTCTTTAAGATTATTTTGATTCTCAACGCTTAAACATTGATCTCCCTCCCGGATTGGCTTATAAAATAATACCATAACTTTGGGAGGTTCCCATTCCAAAAATAACTTAATATTTGATGACAAATCTTGAAAAAAATTGTTAGCTATAAAGAATTCGTTTAGTTCTAGGGGTAGTTCACCTAGGTAAGGTACAAGGTAAACGTCAAAAAATATACCTAGTTCAAGTATAAGGTATCCGAAATTTGCAATACCTAGGTGAAGTTAAAGATACAAAAAAGGTACTTTTGAATTAAAAAGCATTGTGGTTCATCCATTTTTATTAGTAATGAATATTAAAAACAT
Source organism: Lordiphosa magnipectinata (assembly GCA_037044535.1). Classification (NCBI taxonomy): domain Eukaryota; kingdom Metazoa; phylum Arthropoda; class Insecta; order Diptera; family Drosophilidae; genus Lordiphosa; species Lordiphosa magnipectinata. The sequence goes on along the minus strand of JBAMBO010004249.1, from coordinate 19,694 downwards.
AGCAAAACTTTACTGCTTAATTAGTGAGTTTAGCTGGCTCTAGGTCCAAAAAAAGTTGCATTTGTTCACAACTGTAAACAACTTATTCAATTGTACCAACAAAAAGAGCTGGTTGCCTATACAGAACTGTTTCATCGTTACCCCTAACGACTCTTCAGTAGGCTTTTCGCTGAAGAAAGCATGATTGCCAACTGTCTCTCCATACAATCATTGCTTAGTTCAGTTGGGAACTGGTAAAAGCAATGAAATTTCAACTTTCTGGTGGTAATGCTTAAGCTTTGAGGCTAAACTTTCTAAGTGCAAAAGCTTGAAACTCTTGAGCGTGCTTAGATTTACTGCTTCATTCCAAACATTCTTAGAGTCATATTGAAAAAATGCAAATAGAAGGTTTAAAAATGGAAAATTTTGATTGTTATATTAAGCCGGGTATCCAGCACCGCGAAAGCTAAAAATTCCTGTCAAACTTCATATAAAAAAAACTGTACCAGGAATTTTTAGTTTACTCTTTCGTTACTTGTGTATCCAGCAACATGAACGAAACCCACAGTTTCTAATCGATAGCGCGTGTGGATCAAGAGAACAGCTGATACACAGCACAGGAATATATTGTTTACAATTATTTTGGACGTGATAAGCGAAAATTTGGGGGGGAATGCAATTATGTTTTTGTTATGAGCTGTCATTTTGCTGGGGAACCAGCAGTGGGCAAAGATTGGTAGGGGATGGTGGCAAGGGGACACTTATGTCAAATTGCTAAGGCGGCCCGAGAGATGCCCTCCATGGACACAAAGGTCGATAGGATGTCGTAGGTTGAAACGACTTCTGAGCCTGTTTGTCGCCAGATCAGAGGCAAGTCTATGGGAGTGGGCCACCAGTCGGTCATGATACCTGCTGGTGTGCATATTAATTTGGGGCGCATAATGGCAAAGCGTCAAAATCGCGGTATGCCTCTCATACCAGGGACCTCACATAGAAGATTCTAGGTTCTTGAGGGTAGTGGAGCATGTTGTACCCTATAAAGGGATCCACCACTACGAAGCTTGAGAAGCCAATTGAGCTTCAATGTCATAGCTGCAACCGTAGCTACTGCCCGAGACATATAGACTGGTCAAGCGGCGGTCCAGAGATGCGCCAAGGTATTTAACCGCTGTATCCTTTTGATCCTAGGAATAGCACTCCAGCAACTTTTCGGGATCTCATAGCGATCGTGTTGACTCTTTAAACGATTAACGGCTATGTTCCAGCGGTTCGGCCATAGACCAAAGCCAAGGTACTGATCCGGCCACTGAGTTGACAAAATCCTTAATATTAATGCAAATGTATTTAGGCACATCGACCATGAAAGACTTCATTTGATTGGCGACCAACCGAGATGTCATACTACTTTGGAGATTGGAATGACATTATAAAGTTGTGCACATAATTGTGTGCCATCCGGGTCACACTGCAAATTGTCATTCTTAGCCATCGGCTTATCATCCCCTAGTATAAAGTAGTACCTACTTTCTCTGGAAATTATATATTTTTTTTTGAATTTATTTAAATTCAAATAATTAACAGTGCTTAACAGCTGACTGATCAGAGTGACCATGCACCTTTTTGGTGGACGGTCAGCGCATTTCTCGGAACTGGCCGAATCGGATGCCATAAAAACCATCTGTCGAATAAGTTGTTTTAGTGAGAAAAACTTTTTTGTCTTCAGCGCCTCGTATGTATAAGTTTTCTATGCTTTCACATAATTTCAGCAAGTCTTATGAAAATCGGCTACCTATATAGTATAGCTGCCATACAAAAGATAGGTCTGAAAAAAAGTCCTAGTAGGAAAAGCTTTTTGTTTTTAATGCTATCGCTCCCAAACTTGATAATGATCAATATTATATGTTACTACACAATTCTGCTGAGTTTGATCCAAATCGGATGGATATAGCATATAGCTCCCATATCTCAATATAGGCTGCTGAACACGAATCTGTTTTCAGAAATGGTCCATCACGTCGTGATTTTTAGAAGTTTAAGCTTAAAGATATAAAAAATGCCTTATTTGACTCTTTTTATACGCGTTTTGTGGAGAACCTATACTTCTGTTTTGACTTTCTTTGATATTATCAGAAAGAACTACTTCTTAACTTTGAAGTTAACTATCCCAAACAATTCTACGGTTTTTTTCAATGAAGATATGTCATTTTTAGTAATTGTATCCGAGTTCACAACAATCCAATATATTGTTACTGCTCCAAAGTATGCAATGGGTTTTGTTGAACATTTTCATTAAAATTCTGTACAAATTACTAGCCGGTTGTACTGTTGCTGTAAGGCATACTTTTGTGCAGTAGACAGTTTTGGTTTTTTATTATTATTGAGACTATGTTTTCAAAATGGTATAACTTCACTTAAAACGAGAGCGTAAGTTAAAGTCGGCTCTAACCGACTTCGATATACCCGTTACTCATGGAAACAAATGTTTAATAGCCTTACTGTATGCCTGAGGTGGGTCAGCCGAAAAGTATGCAACATTTTTGAACTCGTCTCTCTCTCTCTCTCTCTCTCTCTCACTAAGATTGCTGCTGAACGCAATGCTTAGGTTATGAGTGGGGTGGGTGGTGGGTGTTACCTGATCGTTTTTTGCTCATAACTTGAGTATCGTTCATCCGATCTTTATCATTCCTTCAGCAAATCGATAAATAATTTTAAGAACTAGATATCTCTAGAAAGTACGAACCATCTATCATCAAAACTGTAGGAGATATGACGTTTTTTCCAAATTGCGGGGGCGTGAGGGGGCGTGGCGAAAATTGAAAATGAACTTGATCTGCGTGCAGACAATAGGAGTCTACATTTCAAATTTGGTTGCTCTAGCTCTTCTAGTCTCTGAGATCTAGGTGTTCATACAGACGGACGGACGGACGGACAGACGGACAGACGGACAGACGGACAGACGGACATGGCTATATCGACTCGGCTGTTGATGCTGATCAAGAATATATATACTTTATATGGTCGGAAATGATTCCTTCTGCCTGTTACATACATTTGCACGACTTTAGTAGACCCTTTTACTCTACGAGTAACGGGTATAAAAATCGTACAATTCTTTGGGATAGTTTAATTTAAAGTTAAGAAATAGTATTCTTCAAATTCAAAACAAAAGTATAGATTCCCCATAAAACGCGTCTGAAAAGGGTCAAAATAGGCACTGTTTGAAACTACTTTAAGCTCAAATTACTGAAAATCTCAACGTGATGGACCATTTCTGAAAACAGATTAGTGTTCAGCACTCGAAAATCTTCTAGAATCATCCCCAACCCTTCAATATACATACTGAACCTTGTTGCCTAGTGCTATGTATTGTGTTATTGGGATATTAAATAATATTAAATAATCCAAACCAAACCTCAAAAAATTAATTGTATCGCGGCTTGTGTGTGGTGGAACGCCATCTTGTTGAAACCAGTAGTGCACCATAGGTTTTCGACGAACAATTAGCATCAAAAAATTGGTTATCATATGGCGATAACTCTCCTGATTGACGCTAAGCGTTAGGACATCTTTTCGAAAAAGAACGGCCCAATAACCATTTTAACCAGGGAATCAAACCGGAACCAGAATCATAGCCGTATACCGAAAAGAACCGATTAAAACTCAGAACCAGAACCGTCACCGGAACCCATATTTTTAATTTTTTGTTTACCGGTATTCGAGAACCGATATTCTTGGAACCGAAAAGGCAGAAAAGAACCGAAACATGGTACCGGTACAGTTGCGGTTCTGGGTGCAAAAACAAGTCTGCAAAGAGGGCAGGGTTTTGGCGAGAACAGTCTTTTTCCTATATTTTTAGACCCTCATTGAATGTCATGATAACCATTGAACAGAAATGTACTTGTGTTTTCCATTTCTGTTCAAGTGAAACTGAATGAGAACCGCAGCTCTGGCACAAATCCGTTAGCTGAAAGTGAAGGCTAAGTCGAATCATACATGTATTTGTATGAAAAGAAACAGGAAAATACAAATAGTTCAGTATTTTCACAAAACTGTTTAATGACATCAATTACTGACCGAACTGAGCCCCGCAGAACCTGTTCGGGTTTTTAAGGTCCATCGAACCGGACCATCTACCGGACCTCCAAAATCTATTATGTTTGGAAAAACATTTGGTTGGACTTTTATAAGTTTCTTTATATTACGGATAGAAAAAAATCATTGCTTAGTACTTGGATTGATTGTTGCATTATCTAATGGAGATCAGTTTTGTAAGTCATATCCAAACTGGGAATATTCCGACTATGAGAAGGGAAATAAAGTAATAATCAAGTTGTAACAGGATATATCTAAACATTGGAAGAATTAGGGACTTTTGGAAGGCGACGTATGATTGATAGCGTTCCCCTTAGTCAAAAGCTTTTTATAGATATATCAAATAGTAAGTTAAATGTGTCCTCTTCAACAAAAATAAGGCCAAGAAGGTTTTAATTTGAACCGATTTGCTGAAATTCATGGAAAATTGCCCCAAAAATGTTTCAAATATTTCAGATGTTATGAACCAAGGTTCGAACCAAATCGACAGGTTTAATAAGTTAAAGAACCGGTCATCAAACCGAATCTTATACTTCACGATGGGTTCGAACCTCCGGAGGAGGTTTACAAATCAAAGAAGATGAAGTTAAATGGTGGTCAGAAAACTTGAAAAAGTTTCTACAATTGTGTTTATGTATGTCTTTGAAAAGGGCAAATAAGTGTAGAACGTTTGTTTACCGGGGTGTAATTATTATGTCTTCGCTATGAAATTGGGTGGACGCAAAACCAATGCCCGATCTTTCTTTATATTTTAATGGTTCATACCGGTACGAACCGGTATACCGAAATAAAAATCCAGTTACCGATACGGAACCGAATACCGAAATAATGTTAGAACCAAAACAGAACCTTTTACCGAAACAAAAGTTTCGGTACGTACCAGAACCGGAACCGAAATATTTTAACACAAATGCCGCACCAAACAGTGACTTTTTCATTGTGAAGAGGTACCTCTTGAATCTCTTGAGTATTTTCAGTGGCATAAATATGGCAATTTTGTTTTTTTTTACCGTTTTTTTCAACTTGAAATGAGCTTCATCGGTCATAATAATTTGGTTTTTTGAGTTTTCACAATTGACTTGTTTTGTTGAATGTAAATTTCAACAATCTGAGAACGTTCGCGTGGCGAGTACTGTTCCACAGTCGATCTGGCATCGCTGTCAAAAGTTATAGTGTTGCCAGATGGGGTCCTGCACATGATTTTGACATATCAATTGTCTCTGAAGGGTTAAATTGAGCCGACCACAAGATTTTATTGACATTTCGGAATAATGGAGGAAGAACAAGTTGAAGCTTTCTAAAACAGCTAAAACAGCCGGCTATAACTAATGACTAAACATGTTTAGATTGTGCAAAATCCAATTATTATAATGGCGCAGCTTAATAAACAAATTATCACAGTTGGTATACAAATTATTTTCTAAAAATTCAACCAAATTGAATTATTATGTTTGTCGTAATTATCGGGGCCGTTTAAAAAGAAGGCAATAACAATTTGGTGAGAGGTTTGTGAATGATTTAGACCATTTCCTGTTGGTTATCAAAGTCAAAAACAAAATGCTAAAATTTGCAATTATTATCGCTATCATCTTTTAGAATCTTTCAAGTGCGTTTCGCATGTATAAAGTTTCCATAAACGTGTTGGTCTCACTTCAAAATTGACTTCTTTTTGCTACTATCGATATAGCTGTGGGCGCTTAATCTGTACTATAGCTATATACTGTGGTATGTTTGTATATGTATAAAATGAATGGCGATAACCCCCCCACACACATTGTTGATAGAGCTTTACATAGAATTATTACACATCATTTTTCAATAGAAACGCAAATTTGACTCTGTCAATTGGATTTGGCTTGGAATAGGTCAGTGTTTCGGTTTCAGCTAAACATTTGTTTTTTTTTTTTTTGAGTTTTAGAGCGCAAGATGTTTTGGGTGTTTAATTTATTTATTTTTGTTGTTGTTGTTGTTGTTATTATGTTTACGCAAAAAGCACACGCCCGAGGAATCTAAATTATATTTTTATATTCAGCTAATCCAATTAAAATTTATGCTGGCAAATGTTTTCAATTGTTCGTTATGGCTTCAACTTTTTGTTTATGAAAATATATATTTTGCCGGCTTCACTTCCTCTTCTTTTCCCCCGGGATGAAAAGAGAATACAAAAAAAACAAAAAAAAATATTGTATTTTGTAAGAATGAAAAAGAACAACAGGGGCCAAAGAAATTGCGCAGCAAAAAATTCACTTTTTCGTTTGCTTGCCTTTCTGGTGGTTTGGTTTGCGTGTTTATTTTCGTTTTGGACAAAATATTTCACACACACAAATTATTATACTCTGAGAGAGAGAGAGAGAGAGAAAGAGAGCAAATTTTGTTTTTTTTTTTTAAATTTATTTTTGCGTGCGACGCAAAAGCCATAGAAAAAAACTTTGAGATACTTATTTATCTGTGGATGGAAATTATGGGGCGAGGGAGGTGTGCAAGGAGATGTTAAGCTCTGTCAGCCAAATTTTGTGTTATCTAATATGTAAGAAGGAATAAGAGGGCTGGCCTTTTGTATGTTGACAGTGAACACATTTTACAGTGTACAAAGTTTTGACAGTAATCTTACTTAGAATGTTGAAAGTGCGGTTTTTTTGGTACGTTGAGCCAGTCAAGATAATAATCAATCTCTAACGTCATTCGCTCAAGGACGAATTTTGTGAATGTAAATTTCCGACTAGTTTTTACGCTGAACCGACCGTTCTCAGACAAAACAAAAATTTCCACTCATGCCCATCGAAATGCTTATGGCTCCGCTAACTTGTGCGGCAGAAACAGCTATTTGAATTCCAATGAGCGGAAAAAATAGTTTCTAATTATTCCGACGCTACCTATAAAAGTGTCAGCTGCTAAAATACGACAAAAAAAACAAGTGAGAAAGTCGGTCAAGCCCGACTATAACATACTCTGCACCAGTTCATTTGCTCCCGACTAGTTGTAGTAGTCTTTATTTAAAAGGAATTTTTCAAAAAATTTTTCATTGTAACATACATGTATATCGAATTTAAAAGACACCTTTAGGGATATACTAAAGGCATGGTATATAAACCGTCAGCCTGATCCTTTTTCCATCTTCATACCAGTACTACACACGGCTGCCAAGCTCGTCGCAAGATACCGCATCATTCCCAGCATAAAGATAGATTAAAGATCCAATTTTTTTTTTTGTTGTTTACTCTATTACTATTTAGATTATACATTTCGACAAACTACTAAGGCTATTATTGATTATTATTTCTATTGTGTTTAATTTTTTAAAAATCCTCCGCTACAATTCTGTGTCTGTATCTTAATGCTGCAGCAATACAAGAGGAGAGCAACGTCCAATTTGATCCATTTAGGAGATCCAAGACCATCTCCCCCTTCCAAAAGCAGTTTCTCCGAAGTACAAAAAATGCTTCTAATTTGGTCAATCGTATATACATACATCCGAGAAGTAGCTGACTGTACCGAGCTCATAATTTAGTTCCCTTCCTAGCAGGCGAACCGAGCTGCGCTGCGCCTCCTTTATAAATTTGTCTCTGTCGCTCCCCACACATCCTACGTACAATTTTGTCTGACCAGAGCTCCCATTCCATAGTGTCGTCCAAACGTAAAGGTACGGATAGCTTCTCCGCCAGGTTTTCCCACTCTTGGAAGTGTTGTAATTTTTCACGCAGTAAATACAAAGACACAATCTTTGGGAGTCGGTGATCGGGCATGCGCATTACCTTTTGCATATAACTGAAATGGATGTCGGCTGTATATACGTAAAGAGGCGAAAGTCCAGTTTCTAGATATATCATTCTGTATGGCGTATACTGCGGCAGGCGGAATAATCTTTTAATGAAATACCTTAGTACCTTTTAAACACGAGAATTTGCGACTTCTCCATATTTATTGTGAGATTCCAGAGCATACAGTACTTATGCAGAGCACCAATTGTTTTTTGCATACTTCTAGGTGAATCAGATAGGACAACTATATCATCAGCATACAATAAGGCCTTCATTTCATACCCGTCTAGCGAAATTCCTTCTGGAAGACAATCAATGAGATCGTTTAGGTATAAGGCGAAGAGAAGCGGACTAAGCAAACAGCCCTGTTTTACTCCCGTTTCGGTGGTAAAACAGTGTGACAAGTTTGTGCCATCCCATAGTGCTTGTCGGTTCGGCTTTATATGTCCACCGCTCCATCGCTGCCAATCTACCACCTTTCCTAAAGATCATAATTTCGTATTTCGATAGATTAACTTCCATACCCCACATGGTGCAATACTTCTCCAGCCGATTAATCATGTCTGGAAGTACGCTGATGTTATTAAATGGCATATATTACGATCTCCAATACCTCCTTTCAATACTTCATGCAAATCATCTAAAAATAACTCAAAATGCAATGGCGTTAACTCGCATCCTTGTCAAACCTTAACTTCCATCTTAAAATAATCTGTCTTTTCATCTCCTGTCCAATCAGCGGATACAGTTTGGTCATATACTCTTTCAAGGCTAATTATTTGAAAGGTTCAATTCATGGTCATGAATTATAATACATGGTATATTATAACACATTCAAGGAGTCACGCGGTTATCGTGCAAAACTTTTATTATACGCTCATCTCTAAGTTTCTCTCTCTTTCCCTCTCTCTCCCAAAGATTGTGTTTGTTTGAATACAGCGGTGGTTGGCGGGAATGGCAAGGGGGGGTGGGGGGTGCCGGTTAACTTTTTTTGCTCATAACTTGTGTATCGTTCATCCGATCTTTATCATTCCTTCAGCAAATCGATAAATAATTTGGATTACGAGATATATCTTAAACAATCTATCATCAAAACTGTAGGAGATATGACGTTTTTCCAAAAATTGAAAATAAACTTGATCTCTCTGCAAGTATAAGAAATATATGTTCCATACATGTCAAACCTCTATCTCTTACCATCTCTGAGATCTCTTCGTTCTTACAGACAGACGGACAGATGGACATGGCTATATCGCCTCGGCTGTTGATGCTGATCAAGAATATATAGACTTTGTAGGTTCGGTGATGATTCCTTCTGGCTGTTACATACTTTTGCACAAACTTAATATACTCTGTGTACCTTTGGTACCTTTTAAAACCCACTAGAAGATTTTGCACTAGTGTTGGCTAAAGATTTTTTCTTTTCACTGAACACTTCCCAGCAAGCGCTCCCAATTATGTGTCTGAAAAGAGCCAACCTTAAGAGCGTTTTTGGAGTAAACTCATCAATTTGAGGGTTTTTGGACAACATTCAGTGATCTCTAATCACGGGCTCATAAAAATCACTTATGTCTGAGCATTTTCGGAGTTGCGCTGCAATATGCGTCTGAAAAGAGCCTTTCAGAAGGCGATTCAGTAGTCCTTTAAGTGCCTAGAAAAGTAACTTTTATGTGTCAATTATGAGTTTTTTTATATCTGTGTCAGAAAAGAGTAAGATTATACTCGGAAAACTTCCACATTAAGATCGACCGTGTTCATAGAAAAAATGGTTCTTTCCGGACTCTTTTTTTATTGCACGGTGAATGCTCATAAAAAAGTGTCAAAAAACACTGGCATGAGGTAGCGTCTGCAAACTCATTCAAGTTGGGCAAAAGATCGCTGATGATGAAACTGTGGTAGTTTGTGAAATATCTATACCAGCGATGCCCAGCCGTATGCTCTTTGAGTACGTTTTGTTTTTGTAATTGCACCAAAGATAGGAAATCAATGATCGTATACATGCAGGGCGAGACGTATATAAAACGACACACATGGAAACGATTTCGCAAAAACCGGTTTTGTTCTCTTCTTTGATTGGTGTTTGCGCGCGCAAGCACACTGACCAACAACAATTTAATTATTGGTATTGGTGCTTTTCTTTGTGAGTATTGGCGAGTGCTCTGTCGTATGCTGCTTTTGGGCCTGCCTGATCTATACGATCAACCAGCCTCCTTTGTGGTGTTGTGCGTGTCTTGTTTTAGAAATGTTATGATGAAAATCATAACTTATAGACCTAGAGCCCGCTAAAAAGTTCTATGATATAGTTTTTAATTATAATAACGTTTTGCAAACCAACCGATGTCAAAATCTCTAGAGATTTCCAAGACACCCCCGAATATTTTCCCACAAGTATTTGTGGTGTGAAAAAATCGTACTTAAAATAAGAGTTTGAATCAAGTATTTTAGTACTTACCGTACTATTGACACCTTTTGTACTTGATTCCAGTACAAAGTTCTTAGCTTTTTTTCTGATTGTAGCGTCTTTATACTTTACAGTTATGAACATTATCTATTTCAACACATTTTTGTCGAGTTTTATCTAAATCGGATATATATATCGTACCCCGTCGCGCTTCGCTGCGCCATCAGTATAGCCTTTATCAGTATGGAACCAATATCCCACATTCCACACACTTACCACCCACTTACCACCCACTTACCAGCCACATCACACCCACTACCCACCCACTACCCACCCACTACCCACCCACTACCCACCCATTACCCACCCACTACCCACCCACTTCCCACCCACTTACCACCCACTACCCATCCACTTCCCAACCACTACCCACCCACTTCCCACCCACTTCCCACCCACTACCCACCCACTACCCACCCACATACCACCCACTTAAGTTTGTTTATTGCATGTAGAATTTTCCGGGCATTTTCACACCCTTTGGGCGGATTTTCTATCATTGGAAAATCACTTTTCAAATTATTTCGTATTCAATCCTTACAAACCGAGTTTCAAGTCACTCGAATGTGTAACTTTGAAAATGAGTTTGGAGCTAATCGCTGGGAACTACCCACCCAGGGTGTGTGAATTTTCCGAAAAATTGGAACGCAGTTTTTGTAGAATTTCCATATAGATTTTTGAAAATGAGTTTAAACTTGATTGGATGAAAAACAAAAAAGTTTCATACAACAAATTTCCGCGAATTTTTCGACTTTGGGGTAGAATTTTCTAAAATTTGTACATCACGTTTCTAATATTTTACTATGTGCAACTTTGAAAATGAGTTTAGAGCTAATCGCTGGCAACTAAACTTTTTCCCAAGCAATCTTGACCACCCACTTTTCACACAGGGGGTTTGAATTTTCCAGAAAATTGGTATGCAGTTCTTGTTGAATTTTCACAAATTACTTTGAAAATCAGTTTGAACTTGATCGGATGATAAACAAAAAAGTTTCATATAAAAGTTTTTCGCGAATTTTCTACATTTCCCGACAGAATTTTCAAAAATCCGTTACTGTGAAAAAATCAGCATCCTATCTCTTATGGTTTGGGCTGTGCGACGGTCACCAGTCAGTCAGTCAGTCAGTCATAAGAAACTGGCAGGCTGCAAGGGTGTATAAAGTAGGGTCGAACCGAAGTCAGTGACATTAAAAGTGACATCTTACGGGTGATTTTCATAAAGTAGCATATACAGGCGCATTCTAAAAGTGTGATCTGAAAAAATCTAGATATTTCTTGCAGAAACGTTGTAATATTTTATTTTTTTACAAATACTTCGATTCAATCGGTATTGTAAAGATCAATTGAGCCTACGCTTACTTTGAACTTACGTTTTCTTTGATGTGCTTAGGTATTCTAAACAACAATATAATATTTTCATCTTCCATTTTGAACACCTGTTAAAATAATTGATCTTTATTTTACAATCCTAATGCTACTTGAGTTGTTTGCTAACACCTCTATAGGCTGCTGTCGCTTGAGTCGTCTCCTCTTGCTAAGTGCATTAATTTCCATAAAATTTATTCAAAATACTTTTACTACATTTTGCCAGCCAGCCACTCGGGGGCTCTGGCACTTTTGTGTTAAATAAATTTTCTTATAATGTCCAATGCCAACGACAAAATAGATAAAATGTTAATTTTCCACTGCGTAAAATTCAAAAAAAATGATTATTATTATTATTATTATTTGTCTAAGTGGAAGAAACCGAAACCTGTTACGACAAAGGTCTCGTTCATTGAACTGTTTGCATTCGAAAGTTTTTCTATTAAAATTGTGTCATAAGTTTCCATGGATGCAGTTTTCAATGTGATCTCATGATTCAATATTCTCAGCACACGCTCTTTGTGCATCAATCAATCATAATGTTTGTTTCGATTTTAATTGTTATATTCCGTTGGCGTTTGTTGATTGAGATTAGGAGCCAAAGTCGAAGCTGGAGCTTGATTTGTTTGTACACGTACACGAGTGTATTAGGGGGTCGCTGAGAATTGGGTCAAGTGGAGGAGCAACTTACTTAAAACGGCAATTAAATTTCTGTTTGCCTCTCTTGCCTGTTCAATTATAATTTCCAACAACATAAATATTGTATATTGCCTGATGCTGCTGTCTGTTATTGTTTGTTGTTGTTTTACCTTAATTACAACACGCTCAGATTATTGTTGCTGCATAAATTTTATACTTTTGTGCACTTTAAAACTGATTTTAAATTATTTATATACAGGGTGTTGATGCTGGATAAGATAAGATTTTTGGAGTGGAATTCACTGCACAGATCTTAAAGATGATTTGATGTAGCACTCATAGGGTAAATGGTTTATTTTATTTGACTCAAAGAAGTTAAATGCGCAATTAGTAAAAAGACACACAATTGTAACTATACTGAGACCTGGTAAAAGGTATACGGAATTTCCAGTACCTAGGTAAAGGTACATAAAAGGTACTTTTAAATTTAAATGAATGGTTTAGAAATGGAATATTGTGCTTATTGTCTTATATGCTATCTCGATTTTTTAACGTAATATCAGCTTCAAAAATTTCGTCACCTTGTCTGTTCCATTTTGTGTATTTGGCCTCCACCGCTAAAAATTCTTTCAATAGAACAATTTAAATATTTTTATACTTAAGTAAAGATTCAAAAGATTTGCTATAATCGGCAAGATAAGTTGAGGCTTCCATTCTATATTGGAAATTTCACCACAATTCTCAGTTTCATCCAATCTTCCATAACTGGTATCTTAAAAGACTTCAGAATCCTTTTTATTTGAACTCTCATTGACAACAGTTTCCAAATTTTCCGTAATTTCTTCAACAAGCCAATCTTTAAATTATTTCATATATGGGTGATATGGAATTCACGTCAATTTAAATTTTGGAAGTATCATAGTGGACAAAACTAAAGTCTAAGGATGAATTCTAGAGCCTGTTCAGTATCTTTCGTGACAACTAAGTTAAAAGTGTGTGATTCGCATCTAAAGTGCCTTGGCAAAATAATTTCAGCAACAGCTAAACTATCCAGGACTATTACTTTTAAGTCAGACTCTTCTTTGAGTTTGACATTATTGCCTTCTCAGAGACGTGGTTAAATCCATCAATCTCTGATTGCGAAATTTTGTCAAATGATTTTTTTATATATCGATATGATCGACCTACTCGAAGAGGTGGTGGTGTACTGATCGCAGTGAAGACTAGCCACCGTTCGGAATTAATTCCACTAAGTCTGCCTGATGGTGTGGAATTCGTAGCCGTAAAAGTTTCTTTTCTTTCCTTCTCGTTATATATTACTTGTTCCTATATCCCTCCTTCTTCCGATATTCAAGTTTATATGAACCATATAACTTGTATAAAAGATGTTTGTGCCCAATTACGAGACATTGACTCATTGGTTGTTGTAGGTGATTTCAATTTACCAAACATCGCCTGGTCATATCTTAATGGGTCAACCTATCTTGTGCCATCAACACAGCATGACTTTTTAGATCATCTGTTTGATATGTCCTTGTCTCAGATAAATTCAATTCCAAACGATCTTAATAAATTGCTGGATCTTGTCCTTGTCGCTGACAGTACTAATGCTGTAGTTTCTAGGTCCGCCCCTCTATCACTGCCCGAAGATATTTACCATTCTACTCTTGAAATCTCTCTTTCAGTTTCTGAAACTACTTCATCAACCTCTAAAATTCCTAATAAACATCGTCGTTGTTTTCGTAAAGGAAACTTTACATTATTAAATCAACTTATTTGTGCAACAGACTGGTCACCTCTGTTCAATGCGGTTGATTTTGACTTTGCTCTTGCCTTTTTCTACGAATCCCTTAATTCTCTCTTAGATATCTGTGTTCCTTATAGCGTAGCTTCTCCCCTCCTTGGTACTGCCCTAGACTTTCTAATTTGAAAAATATTAAGTCTAGATGCTTCAAAAAGTATAAACGATCTGGCTTGGCTGTTGATTTCTCTAAATATGCAATAGCAAAATCCAACTTTACACTTTTTAACTCTGAGTGCTATAAGAATTATCTTGCCCGGTGCAAAATTCAATTTGCAGAGGACCCTAAACAATTCTATAGCTTTGTGAACTCTAAGCGTAGATCTTCATCGCTACCTTCTTCTTTTTTTCTGGGTGACCAAAAGGCTGGCAATGATTCTGCTGCCGTCGACCTATTTGCAGACTTTTTTCAATCAACGTATTCCTCTATCCACTTTATTAACACTTCTTATCCATATACCATTCCTTCTTCTAACTCGATTTGTGTTCCCTCGATTAGTGAAAGCTCCCTACTTTCGCATTTAAAATCTCTAAAATCCTCATACTCCCCTGGCCCTGACAACATTCCTAGTTGTGTTCTCAAAGAGTGCTGTAGTTCCTTATGCAAACCTTTGCTTAAGATTTTCAATCTATCACTCGATTCTTCAGTCTTTCCAACTCTTTGGAAAGAGTCCTATATCATTCCTCTTCATAAAAAAGGTGGAAAATCTGATATTTCCAATTACAGAGGCCTAGCTAAGCTCTCCGCTATTCCTAAATTATTTGAAGAGATTATAACCTCCACCTTGCAGCACTATTGCAAATCGATTTTATCACCTTTCCAGCACTGGTTTATTAAGCGTCGGTCAACTATGACCAATTTGCTTGAATTTACTTCATTGGTTAATGATGGGTTCCTTAAGAAAAAGCAAACCGATGTCATTTACACCGACTTTAGTAAGGCTTTTGACTCTGTAAACCATGATCTTCTCCTCTATAAGCTTGATCGGTTAGGATTTCCCGCCTCTTTTCTGCTCTGGATTTCGTCCTATTTAAAAAATAGAACGCAGAAAGTTATATTACGTTCAGACACTTCAAAGCCCGTCTCTGTAACGTCCGGTGTACCGCAAGGTAGTCACCTTGGTCCTTTGTTTTTTACTCTTTTTATTAATGACCTACCCACAATACTATCTTACTCTCGGATACTTATGTATGCCGATGACGTTAAACTTATTTTATCTTTCAATGACCCGACACATTCCATTAGATTGCAAGATGATTTAAACTCCTTGCAGTCTTGGTGCTTGGTTAATCATTTATACCTTAACTGCTCCAAGTGCATGTTTATGACTTTCCATCGTTGCAAACCTTCGCTGGCTATTTATACGATTGGCAATGAACCCTTGGAACGAATATCTACCGTCGTTGATCTTGGAATTCTTTTTGACCCCAAATTGAGTTTCAATCCTCAAATCTCTTCTATTGTTAATAGGGCGAATGGTGTACTTGGATTCATTAAACGTTGGTCGAAGGAATTTAATGATCCATACACCACAAAGCTCCTGTACACTGCTCTAGTCCGTCCTGTACTTGAATACTGCTCGTCCGTCTGGCGTCCGCAATACAAAAAGCATATCGATCGTATCGAATCAGTACAAAAGCAATTTTTGCTTTTTGCTCTTCGTGGACTAAATTGGGACCCTAACCTTCGTCTGCCATCGTACTCCAGTAGACTCTTGCTTATTAACCTTCCTTCGTTAGCTGATCGTAGAACAGTCCTAGGCGTTTCTTTTCTTCATAAGCTAATCATTAGTGATGTAGACTCTACCGAACTTTTAGGTCGCCTTAACTTTTCCGTTCCTTCTAGGCCAACTAGAAACTATTTACCTTTAATCTTGCCCAGATGCACAACTGATTATGCCCAGCACAATCGTTTTCGGGTCTTATGTCAAAATTACAATGATCTCTATCACCTGCTCTCAACAGATCTCTCTCTCTTCTCTCTAAAAACGTCTCTCTATAATTATCTCCGGGGAAATCTCTGACCACTCCCAGCTGTGAGTAGGGGCATAGCTTGTCGGACTGGCTAAAAAATCCTCCCCCACCGGGTCAGAGATTTTCCGGTTATTTAGTTTTAAGTTTTTCGTATAAATTTTTTATTTTTAAAGTTTACTTTAAGATATTTTTCTCTCTATCTCAGTTTTTTTTTTTTTTAATTTAATATATTATCTTATTTTTTTCTCCTTTGTTCCTACTTAACTGTAGGTTTTGGTTTTTTTCTCTCCCTCTCTTCTCTCTCTCTCTCCCTCTTCTCGATCTCTATATTATTAAAGTTTTTGTTAGCTCTAATAATGTCTCTGACTACAATTGGCTGTGAATAGGGGCATAGCTGGCCGGACGGGCAAATAA
Organism: Lordiphosa magnipectinata; assembly: GCA_037044535.1. Classification (NCBI taxonomy): domain Eukaryota; kingdom Metazoa; phylum Arthropoda; class Insecta; order Diptera; family Drosophilidae; genus Lordiphosa; species Lordiphosa magnipectinata. The sequence goes on along the minus strand of JBAMBO010004249.1, from coordinate 3,211 downwards.
AATTCCCCCACCGTGTCGGAGTCGTTATTAGTTTATTTTGTAATTTTATTAGATTTTCTTTGATAGGCTTCATTAGCTCATAAAAATTTTTGTAACGTATATAAATTTTCGTTGACAGCCTTTTTTTGTCAACTCTAAATAAATAAATAAATAAATAAATAAATAAAAATTGTACACAATTAACTGTTCCACATATATTGGTATTTCTAAGTCCGTATTTGCTATGAACTTCAGCTAATATAGTAGCAAGTATTTCATGTGTGTGGAAAAATCGCACACGTTTATATGCGACCACGAGAGAATGACGATGTAGATTGCTATCTATATAGTGGCCAGTTACACCAAAATAGCTATTGTTATTGCAACTCCAGATATCGTCAGTCGTACAAATAAAATAAGTATTTTGAAAAATACCAGCGATATTTATCTAATACTATTCTATTTTCACTTTTGTAAAATTTTCTCAATTTAAAACCAAGTTTCGGTACAAAATTGGTCTTAAAATCGCAAAATTTTTGGGAAAGTGAAAATGGGAGCACGGTTAATAGTCCTCCTTCCTCTTATTTAGCTAGGATCGTATAGTTTTTGAACAGGGAATGTTTACTGTACGTTTAGTGATAGCCACAAACAAGTCCCTGAAACTTTTCTTTTCAACATGGCAGAACGGCAACATCTTGGCTATAACGTAATCGAAACGAAAAAAATCACGTACGAAAAGTACCTTGGTAAATGAAAATTAAGACCTAGGTAAGGAAAATGTTACTTGAACTTGAAAATACCTAGCTATTTCTACCTAGGTACGTCCAAACACTGCCTGATCCGTATTATCTATCCGTACCGTACTATAAAATTTATGTAAATTACTTTTGCGTTTGCCTTGTTGCCGAGACCCAATGCGACTCATAATCATGAAAACTAAAAATTTAACTGGATCTAAAATTGGAAATGATTATTAGCTTGTTTAAACTTAGTTATGAGTTGTTGGGCAGTCCGCAAACTATTACACTCAAAAACACTCACTAAAATCATAAATTTTTATACTCTTAGAGTATATTAAGTTTGTGCAAAAGTATGTAACAAGGAATCATTTCCGAACCTATAAAGTATATATATTCTAGATCAGCATCAACAGCCGAGTCGATATAGCCATGTCCGTCTGTATAAACGCAAGGATCTCAGAGATGGTAAGAAATAGAGATTTGACATGTATGGGACATATATACTTCTTATAGTTGCAGGCAGATCAAGTTTATTTTTTTGCCATGCCTCCCGCATTCGCATGTTGGAAAAAAACGTCATATCTCCCACAGTTGTCATGATAGATTGTTCGTACCTTTTAGAGATATCTAGTAATCAAAATTATTTATCAATTTACTGAAGGAATGATAAAGATCGGATGAAGTTATGAGCAAAAAACGGCCAGTTAACACCCCCCACCCATAACCACAGCATTCTGTTGAATGGCAATCTTAGTGAGAGAGAGAGAGAGAGAAATGAAACTTAGAGATGAGAGCGTATAACTCGTGAGCAAATGCGAGCTGCAACATCAAGGGTACAGAGTATGTTATAGTCGGGCTTGACCGACTTTCGTTCTTGTTTTTCCTAATGATCTAAGAATAGTCAATTAATTTACAGTCTATTTCTGACATTTGCCTACAAAATATAGTAATTGGGGTTGTCATGTCAACTGGTTTATCAAGTAATCTATTGAGAACACACTTTTGTATTCCGGACATAATGGATCTGAGATGTGGCAATGCAATCTAAGGGAAAGTTCAAATGACTGATTTCAATTGCCAGTTTGGCATGGTGCAATTTAACTTTAATAACATTAACTTAATTTCAGTTTGAATTTATGTCTAACCCTCTTCATCATCTTCAGCCGTATAATAACATTCCTCATACTCCGAAAACTCTGATTCGTATACAGACTGTGTGTCCAAATCAATGTACAAATCTTCAGATTTAAATGTTTGTTTAGAAGCTGCTTGGCTAGTTTCGTCTGAAGTCTTTTCTTTGATATCTTCTTTTGGCTCATCAACTGCATTGGGTTGCAGGACATATTGTTGAATCCAACGTTGTTGTTCTGCGTACATTTCCTGCAGTTGTTTCTGTGTGGGCTTAAATACAGTTGGTTCTTCAGGATGTATCACAACGGGTTGTTCCTTAAGCGATTTGATTTGAACTTCTTTAGTGTATTTGTCGTTCGACTTGGTGATGAAACTTTTGGCCATTTTTAATGTTTTCTTGTGATTCATAATGTAAATGGCTATTCTCTCCTGACGCCTCATCCTGCGTCTCTCCTTTTGCGGTCTTACATTAGTGGGATCTGTACGCACCATTATATGATATCCTTCGTATGTTTCAAATATATCCGACAGTTCATTCATTTTCAAGCGTAATAAGGCAAGTTGGAACTGGGTATTGGTGTCAAACAGATTGAAGATGCCCAGATCACCACCCCGTCGAGCCGTGCAACAATCAGAGATGGCCCGTGCCATTTCTCCGAATCTGCATTCACCGCTCACAATCTTGTTGCGCGCAACCAGAATTCTGTGGTAGGCCTGCGCCTTAGTCAAGGTGACCATCATATTATTAGGTAGGCGCCATGAGCGGGGATAGTCCACATCGTAGTGCTTCACTAGTATGTAACTGCAACGGAATTGAGTCCAGGGATAAATCAATTCATCTTTATCCTTACGATCCGAAGTTGGATAGACACTGAGTGGATATTGATGGTACCTCTTACGCGTGTGCGTATTGTAGAAGAAGACTTCATTTTTATAACTCAATATACATTCCTCCCAGCCCTCGGGCAGCTTCGCCCCACCATTATAAGGGATGCTATATAAGCCAAATCCTTCGTAATATAAAAATTTACTGGTGCTGTCGGTCCAACTGAAATTGCTAGTATCTGTGGCTTCCGGAGACCCAGGCGGTGACATTTCTTCATCATCATCATCATCGACACGGAATATCTCGAATGAACTGTTTGCAAAATTTGAACTCATTTTTGGAAATTGTAAGAATTTATTGTACGAATATTTTTGTATATATTTCGGTTGACTGAATATACTAACTAGTCTATCTGCTTCTCAGTATGAAGTGAGGGCTTCTTTCGACACTGACTTAACAACACCCGAGTGATTGATCCATTTTTTTTTTAATTTCAAGTTCAATTTCAACACAACACTAAAAAGTTGATCAAGTC
>JBAMBO010004246.1:0-11061 GCA_037044535.1 Lordiphosa magnipectinata | reverse complement strand
AGTTTGGAACTCATTTTCCAACCAGGAGGTCTAGATTGGTACGCAATTATTGTGAAATTTTCATATATTTAGATCTTTAAGAATGAGTTTGAACCTGATTCTGGTCACTTTCCAACTTTTGGGGTTAGATGTGTATGAAATTATTTTGGAATTTTCATCTGTTAATCTGTTTTCCGGCCATATTCCTACTTTTGGGGGTAGATTTTCCCAAAATTTGAAGGACACGTTATTATATCTTTTAAAACAAAGTTACAAATGACCGTAATCCGGAAATTTGAGTTAGGACTTCATTTTTAACCAAGGAGGGAGTGAATTTTCCATAAGATTGGTATGCAGTTATTGTTGTTGTTTAAAGATCTTTGGAAATAAGTTTGAACCCGATTGTATGAAAAAACAAAAAAGTTTTATACAACGGTTTTTCGCGAAGCTTCCACATTTCCCGACAGAATTTTCCAAAATTTATTCTCAGTAATCACTTTCAGCATAGGATAAAACTACTGTACAAAATTCTGGTTCTTATGTTGAGTCAATCAGTCTTTTATAAACATAAATTGATGAAGAAATTTATCTAACTATCCTAAACTTGCTTTTATTAGAGCGAAGCTCTTTTACGGATGTGCGATTGAGGTACTAAAAGTAGAAAAATTTTATGCTTGCGACAGATTCTTTTGTATTTTGCAGTCAGCCCAAAAGTATTTCCCTTCTCCCCAATTTTCAAAGAAAACCACAATTAATTAATTGTCAATTTGTTAACGTTTTTATTAAATTACTTGTAAAATAAATATAGTTATACCATGTAATTTTATATGAGACACGCCTGTTCTTATCATCTAAAATTAACTTTAACTTTAGCATTGATTGATTTTTTTGTTTTATTTTAACTTGCTAATCTTAGGTGTGAGGCATTGACAATTCAGGGGAATACTCGCAGAAATCTATTCACATTTTGGCATACTCATTGTCACATTAATGCGGAAATTATGACAAGAAACCACGCGCCCTCGGCCATAAAACGCTTCTGTTGATTTTGTAGATTACATTCAGCTGGTTGAATTGTTGTCTCATGAGCTTTCCAGGTAAGCTACGTCACAGATTTGGCTCGGGGAGCCGCCTTATCAGTCTTTTTGTGTTGTTTTCTAAAGTGAAATTTCCCGAAAAGTGACTCCATATGGCAACTATCGAAATGGGGCCACAAATAGTCCAGTGAGTCAGCCCAAGTTCTTCTCCGCAACCAAAACTGAATGTATCTTTTATCTTGTATCTGCGTTGGTTTCGCCAATTCATGAAAATTGGCCACAATTTCATCATGAGCGTGGGCCGAGTGCCGCACGTGATGTGACGTAGTTGCTGTACAAATATTCCATGGCGTCGACGATAATGAGCGAAAAGTGTGAAGAAGAGTTCACCATATCTGAGGGGCGTACCTAGACAATCTGAGAATGGGCCAGTTGTTAAGTTGTGTACTTTGCACACACGTCGACTCACTTCACTTACCCGACGACAACGTCCATGATGATCGTGCATATAGCCATGTCGACAGTGCGGCCTACCCGTATCCAGGAGCATGCTCTTCTCCACTTTCTCGGTACTGTTGCGGCTAGCCTCCGTGTCGAGTTTATTAAAGTAGATGACGCGACCCGCACGACTCATCGATACCCATGCGATTAGCACGAGTCCAATGATTAGCAGGAGTAGTTCCAGTCGCATTGTGCCAAGTGTCTGATCAGTTTGAGGTTTGTTTGGCATCTGGGTGGGTTTTTCATACAGTGCTTGCCACGCACCAGAGACTCAGCCTGTTTAATCTCAAGTGGTCTTATCGCTGGGATTATTTTTATTATACATGCTTGTGCTTTTTCTGGTTGTTGTTGTTATTGTTGTTGTTTTTGTTGCTGGAGCTTGTTTTTATTATTTCAGTCGGATTATTTGATTTATATACGAATGGTTAGACATAAATAAGCATGGATTATTTATGGCATTGCATTTTGTTTTTCAAAAATATTTCATTTGTGGCCAAAGGCGGCAACAAAAAGTGTGGCCTACTTTTAGGCTGGCATTTGAATTGGGGGGGATTGATTAGTTAAGCGTGCACACAGTGGGACAGCATGCAAAATCGACCGGCAGAAAATTCCAAAAATTGAGATTCTAATCCAGGTGACTTAAACAGTGGCCAATTAGCCCCTGAGCTCGAAAATGTACAGTTTTTTGAAGGCTCCATGTACTTTGTTATTTTTTTATTTTTTTTAATCTTTTTAAGATTACCACGGGATAAATGTAATCCTTTTTAGGATCAAAAAAGTCGGATCAACTCAATCCTTTTTCGGAACGGGTCAAGAATATCCGGGATTACGTTGTTTTCATTGCCGATTTTTGTTTTTTAGTGTAGTAGTGGCTACATGAATGGAAAAACAAAACTGTATTACTTTATTCAAAATTGATTTCACAGGTTCCTAATATTAAGGGAGTTACAGCAAGGTGTGACCCGATAATCTTCAGAAAACGCCAAAAAAAAACTGTCACACAAAATCAAAATCAAATTACTTTGCTGAAACGACCTAAAAATCATGTTGATTATCGTCTGCTTGGTCGAATTGAAAAAAAGATAAAATTTATTTTAATAAACAGCGAAAAATGCTGAACCCAAAACTGCAAAAGAAAACGGTTTGGTTCGCCAACAATTTTGGGGTATCGTTCCAGCGATAAAGAGTTTTTCAACTTCCACTTAAAGGACAGTAATGTGTCGGGTTGTTATCGGTTGCCAGTGTTTCCACAACATTGGATTTTGTCCATATCCTGCAACTGACGTCTCTTCATATACCTGCCCTCATGCTGTTGCAGATTGAATTTTGATTAACGTTTTTAAAGATATTGGTGCGGACTCTTTTCGGATTTGGAATTACTTTTCGTGTATGTCCTGGTGGCTGAAAATCCAGCACCGTTCTCAAGGTTCAAAAGTTTTGTACCATTTTAAATTCGAAAATGTCTCGTTGGAAAGTATAAGGCGAAAATTGAGAGAATCCCCGTGAATCAAAACGATACCGCGGCTTAATTTGCCTCAATAAGATCGGATCGGTGGCTTAAAACATCCATAAACTACTGAACAGAACTAGTCATAACTCCCAATCGTCTTGAATTCACAATTTTTTTTTTATTTCTTTTTATTTAATTAAACCAATTTTGTAAAATATATTAAGCGTTAATAACACTGATAGTTTTTAAAAAAAAAAAAAAAGACATGACCGGACTCAACGGTTTCCCCCTATTTCGGGTCCCAGGAATCGAACTGCATCATTACTTTTTTGAGTTATCACGAGGCCTTCATACGATTTTTTTTTTTTAAGTTTTTTATCAACTTAGCCATTTTTAAGGGAATAAAACATTTTTTGACAGTGTCTAACTTGAACAGTGTTAGTTTTTTTGGTAATCTTTCTTCAGCAAAGTTTCTTAGAATGTTCCAGGCTAAAAGTTTTGGGAACACTTCAATCCCCGATAATGGGGTTTTGGGGGTCTTTCGAGTCGATATGACGGAAAATCGAATATAAACATCCTTTTTTGTTCGATTTTTCGCTCATGTTTCTCCAGTATTCAATTTTTCGTATCCAATGCTTATACACAAATGTAGATCTTATAAAGCCATGTAGCTTTCCCAAAGAAATCATGATGATAAAGTCTACCATTAAAAAAATATACTGGTAAAAAAATTATTAATTAAGAACTACCGCTAATTTGATAACATCTTGCTGAAGATTCATTATTTTTACATTTGAGCATATGTTGCAGTGATAAGTTTGAATTGGTAAATATTGATTTCAGTGCTTTAAAAAACAAAAAAATTAAAATGAATAAATGTCCAATCGGTTTGACATTATTTTGCTACGTGTGTGGCAAATTTACGAGCCGACGGAGTAGACGAAAAATATCACCTGGAACTGCCGCTATTAACGAGGAATATTTTAATTTGCCAGTAATTAGAGACAGGAATTGGGCTCCACATAATATTTGCACACAACGCAAAAACAATTTAATTAATTGGAATAAAGGGCTGTGCATTCAAATGGGTTTCGGCATCCCAATGATTTGGATAGACCCACAAGGCCATAGTTCTGGTAACTGCTATGCATGCGCGAACACATTTGCCAAATTGAACAATATCAGCACAGTCTACAAAAGTGTTCAATCTGCTCAACTACCGGTTCCCCACTCAGACAATATTCCGATTCCAAGATGTCTAAGTCCAACGAAGAGATATATTCCACCAATATTTGTTACCGATCCTGAAAGTTTCGTCTCGATTTATGAGCCATCTGAAACTGAAAATTCTTGTCACCACATAGAGATATCTCAAACTCGATTGAATACGATGGTACGACAGCTTAAATTGTCGCAAAGGCCATCGATCATTTTGGCACATCATCTTCGATCGGTGAACATTTTGTCAAAAGACGTTAAAGATTATGGATGCCGTAAAAGACAGGAGGAACTACTAGACTTTTTCGAAGTGAGTGGCGATAATACTTCTTCATATTGTAAAAATATCCCTGGCTTAATGCAATACATAAACTGCGAATACAAATCGGAGCAATGGCGGTTGTTTATTGACTCTTCAAAGAATGGTTTGAAGGCAGTATTGCTGTATATCGATAACTCGAAAAATCCAGTTCCAATCGCCCTAAGAAGCCACACAAAGGAATCGTACGAATCTATGAAATTAATTTTGGATAGTGTACAGTACATGCAGCATCAGTGGAAAATATGTGCGGACTTAAAAGTAATTGCATTGCTTACTGGCTTACAGACGGGATATACCAAAAATATGTGCTTTATTTGTCATTGGGTCACCCGATACAGTGGAAACCAGTATCAAAAGCGAGATTGGACGTTTTGGTCAGAATTCAATCTAAATATTGCAAACGTAATTCATATTCCACTTATTCCAATCGACAAAATTTTTTTACCGCCCCTTCATATCAAATTGGGAATTGTTAAAAACTTTATCAAATCAATTAGTCGAGATGGCGAAGCATTTAAATGCTTAACAAAGATATTTCCAAGATAAAGCGTTGCGAAGATAAAAGAAGGTATTTTGCTCAGTCTTTTCTTTTCAGGTGTTAATAAAACTAAGTTAATATAATGTTCATTTCAGGTGTTCTCAACGGTCCGGATATTAGAAAACTGATGAAAAACATTGAATTTGTTTCCTTACTAAAACTAATAGAAAGAATTGCCTGGGATTCTGCAAAGGCAGTCATTAACAACTGTTTGGAAGTGCATCGGTCAGAAGATTGGCAGACTTATGTTGACAATATGCTAGCATCTGTTGATGATATAGGTGTACATATGTCTTTGAAAATTCATTTTCTTCATCATCATCAGGACCACGCACTACATGCACACGTTACATATATACACACAAATATAGTTACTATAAAAATGTTTTGAAAAATATAAAAATATTAATTTTTGTTACCAGTATATTTTTTTAATGGTAGACTTTATCATCATGATTTCTTTGGGAAAGCTACATGGCTTTATAAGATCTACATTTGTGTATAAGCATTGGATACGAAAAATTGAATACTGGAGAAACATGAGCGATAAATCGAACAAAAAAGGATGTTTATATTCGATTTTCCGTCATATCGACTCGAAAGACCCCCAAAACCCCATTATCGGGGATTGAAGTGTTCCCAAAACTTTTAGCCTGGAACATTCTAAGAAACTTTGCTGAAGAAAGATTACCAAAAAAACTAACACTGTTCAAGTTAGACACTGTCAAAAAATGTTTTATTCCCTTAAAAATGGCTAAGTTGATAAAAAACTTAAAAAAAAAAAATCGTATGAAGGCCTCGTGATAACTCAAAAAAGTAATGATGCAGTTCGATTCCTGGGACCCGAAATAGGGGGAAACCGTTGAGTCCGGTCATGTCTTTTTTTTCGACTTGCACAGTGTAATAGGCTTATGCATATTTTTATATTTGCATCACCTTTAGTTTTAGTTTAGTTTCCCCTTGCCTCTTGACATTATTTCCTTAACAAAAACTTCTTTCTTCCATTCAAATTTCTGCTATTCCAATCCTCATAACTGCTCATCAGCTCTACTATATGTAGAAGCTAGAGATGGTTGCGGGTCGGGACGGGATTTAATTGAAAATTGTTGGTCGGGATCGGAACGGGTCGGGATAGACTTGGGCCGGGATCTGGACGGGATGGCATCAAATTTTCTTTCCCGTGCATATCCTAACTAGAAGGTAATATTTCCAAAATGGGCAGGTTCTAATGATGCCCGCAACGCCCGATTCTATGTGCTCGCCCAGGCTATAACTCCTCGATTTCTTTCGTTAATTTGACTGCGATTACTACATAACATTCAGTTGAACACTGAATTATATTAAACAAATAAAAATGTAGTATTTAAGGTAAATTAGTGTCACGGAACACATAAGACGTATCTGGTCGTTCAAATTGTAATCACAAAATGTAAAAGCAGTATAATTGTTTTGCATGGAAACAGTTAGACGGACAACTCCAAATCAGACTTCAGCTTGATTTTGATTTCGATTCAGATTTTTGTTTTGTTTGACAGTTTTTGTGCCATTTTCATCAGGTTATCTGGTCACACTGAAATTAAAATTAGAATCAAAATCAAAATCACTTGCAGAAACACCCCTATTAAAAAAAGTCTAGTATTTAGTTGTATATCCTTTAATTATAATAACGGCTTCGCATCGGCGGTGCATGGAATCGATAATGGAATCCTGACAACGCTTCAAGGGAATTTGAGACCATGCTTCCTGAACCACTTGACAAAGCTGCGCTTTGTTTGAAGGATTAGCAGTTGCCACTAGCCGTTTTACATCTCATTATAAGTTTTCTATCGGATTAAGATCTGGGGACTGAGGTGGCCATTGCATTACATCGATCTTCCCGGATATAAACCAATCTTTTGCGAGCTTGCTTGTATGTTTCGGGTCGTTGTCCTGTTGAAATGTCCTAACTGGCATATGTGAGCATTGTGTTTTCTTAGTATGTCCACAATACCATTTCATATGGATAGTAGGACCAACGCCATTGTCATTATACTTAGGCCACCATGTTTAACTGTCTTCTTGGTGACCCTAGGATTATATTCTGTGTTTGGTGGAGGTCGTACATACTGCCTAGAGACTGTTCTACCAAATAAAATGATAAAGATGAGATGAGATGATAAAAGATGAGTATTTGCAAATCTAAGTCGTCCTTCCACACAACCTCCGCACCAGCAGCCACACATACTACTAGTACGCCACACCCGGCTTGAACGTTTTGGCTTTTGCTCTAAGGCTAACTATTAAATCTCTTTTCTCAGCCGTGCAATGCTTTCCTCTGCCCACTAGAATAAAAAAATAAGGTGTGAGTGTCGTAAACACTCACGAGTCTTTGATGTAAAACATGATGCTAAATTTAAGGGCTTAATTTCAAAATCATAAGCTCTCTCAATGTTATATAAAAGGGCAGTGGCAATCTATCAAAAGGAGAAAACTAACAGGGAGTAGAAATACCAACAACAAGAACACTTGACAATAGTCGCAAAGGAATAACAGGCAGAAATAATAGATTCAATCTTGAAATATCAAAAAATCTAAATAATTTACAACCCTCTCTTCATTCACAGTTCCCCACCTCGGTCACTCAATGTTCCCCCACTTTTAAACCACGGTTAAGTCACTGTTAGGTCACTGTTTAGTCTTTGTAAAGGCACTGTAAAGTCACGGTTAAGTCACAGTTTAGTCACCGTTAGGTCACTGTTTAGTCACTATTTAGTCATCCCCGCCCACCCTCTGTGTGTGTGTGTGTGTGTCGGGACCAGGGTTCGTGAAATAACACACATTTATTTTTTACACGCCAAATATTAACACAAAGAAAAAATTCAGTATGTAAAAAATTTTTTTTTTCACAGGTTTTACTAACAATTTTTTTCATGAGAAAAAAAAAATTTTTTTCGTGTTTGTAACACGAAAATTTTTTTCACTCGTGTTACTAACACGCGTGTAATTAATTTTTGCTAACTTCTGTAAAACAAAAATGCCACAAAATTTTTTACACAAAATTTTTTACACTCGTGTGAAAAATTTTCAGTTTTTTTTTCATTTCATTTGTATTGGTGTGTACGTGAGACGCGCGGCGGCCACAGGCCACAGGCCGAGTATGTCACAAACGGGGGCCAAAGAAATGTGCGATCGGCGATATTCGCAATGACCTGCTTCCAATCAATGAGCTGCCTGGAGCTGCAATAAGCAGCTGTCACCGCAAATATCAGCAATGGTGTCGACAAGGAATATCCCTTTGTATGAAGGCAATAAAAAATTTGCAGTCCGTTGTTTTTGCAACGACCTGCTAACCATCAATGGGCTGTGAGTCCAAATAGGTAAAAGTTAACCCTTTTTAAAAAGGGACAAATGCATATTCTACGGGTACTTATGCGTATTTCGGGAGGCGTATTTTATATTGACCTGATGTATTTTCTAGTGACGCCGAGCAAATTGTTATTTAATTTTTTGCCATCAACTTACCCAAACCTTGTATCTTCTTGAGATTATATTTAACACATGTTTCAAATAACTATTTATAAATTTTATTCGTAATTAATAGAGTTTAATACTTTTTCATTAAGCTTAACATTTCAAATATTTTCTAGCGTATCTGGATTCAGTTTAGTTCGTAGCCTAGTAAATACATATGGCAATGCACTAAATGCTGTCTCCACAGACACTTGGGTTGCTGGCACAGCCAGTGTGATTTCCGCTATTTTCCCTAACATTGGTTCTCGATAATTAAGCGACTTCCAGTACAGTGTTATATTGTCTTCGATTTCCAGTTTATCTCCGTACAGCAAATTACAAATTTTGCGCACATAGCATATGACCATTTTTTAGAATACTATATCTATTTTTGGCTGAAGTGCTTGGGGCTTCTTCACTCAATGGTTCGATACCTTCAATTTTTTTTTATATACTCGTAGCATACTCCGTATACTCGTATGCGGAAAGCAATTTTTTCGGAAATATAATGATTGATTAGAACATATAAATTCTGGAAACTATTGACGCTTTAACACATACCGCAATAATTTGCTTTTTAGCCTAGCTTAAAATGGTTGAGCCTTTAAAGGGTCCAGATATATGGCTGCAAGAAAAACATCATTTTCCATAAGAATGGACGTACTTGAATCCAAGGCCGAATGCAACTTCTTAGCCAGTTGGTACTCATGTTCCAGATGGGAAAGCTGGGCTTCGCAAACCAGCCATTCGCGGTAAAAATCACCAATTACCATATCTTCTGCTTGAAGCATTGCGGTGCAGTCTGCGATTGGCTTGAATGAAAAACAAAACTCTTCGACGAAGGACCAGTCGATAGACAATGGAATCAAATGTTGGGACTTACTCTTTAATGCATTTAAAGACTCCATCATTTTGAATGTAGAGCTCCATCGAGTGTTGTTATCGAGCACGGGCAATGTCTCATTCTGCCTGCGTAGTTCCGTGCGTAGTTTCTTGACATATTTGCGACAGTCTTCCAATTCGGCATCAATTGTTTTAATCACATCCCAAGATGTTAGTTGTAAGGTATGTGCAGCGCAATGAACAACACTCAGCGAATTTCTAATGTGTTCGTCAATTTCCTCAAAGTTGTCAGTTGTCTTCATCAGGAAGCATTCCAACTTCTTCATATTCCTGTAGAAGTTTGGATGTCTTTACAACATTGGCGCCATTGTCTCGATATTAATATTGAATTTATTCAAGCACTGAAGAACCTCCAACTCTAAATTTTGGGATGTATGACGCACAAAGAGCTGGATCATTCCAATAGAATAGACTTCTATTTTAAAATCTTGCATAAATTGTATGTTTAATCCCATTATGCTGCGGTCATTACGTGATGCAATATCCATCTTGAGGCATACCATACGACCTTTAACTTTGGCAGCAATGGCGTTGCACACTTTCAACGCTGTTTCCTCGAGATGCGTTACAACATTTCTGGAATTAAACTTACACGAATATCCATTTGTCCACGGTTGCAAGATTTCCTGAAAGCGATCATTATCAAAAATTCTGAAGGGTAAAGAGATCACGGACACCAAATAGGCTATTGTCTTCAAATAATCGTTTTGAGACATATTTAGGCAGACCGAAGTTTTAGCTTTTTTTGAGGCAGGTTGCATCTGGATATCATCCATTTGTTCGGACTCCTTATCGTGTACCAACATATAATGGCGCCTTATATTCCCTGATAACTTGCAGAGACGTTTATTGCAAACTAGGCAAGTCACGATGTTTTCGTTTTCCGTTGGTTCCACCATAGCTTCAATATTAAACTTTTTTGTCCTTCCCATTATTGCTTTTTACTTTTTAAACTCTGAACTCAAAACTGTAATACACACGAACACTTTGCAAGCTGTTTTAAAACTAATTTCTGAGCGCAATGTGATGTCATGATTACACCTTCGGAAGTGCACCAGGTATCGCGTTCTTGACTTGGAAAATATTTAATGGCTTAAGTTAGGTCAGTAGAGAATACATCAGGTCAATATAAAATACGCATAAGTACCTGTAGAATATGGATTTGTCCCTTTTTAAAAAGGGTTAACTTTTACCTATTTGGACTCACAGCCCATTGATGATTAGCAGGTCGTTGCAAAAACAACGGACTGCACATTTTTTATTGCCTTCATACAAAGGGATATTCCTTGTCGACACCATTGCTGATATTTGCGGTGACAGCTGCTTATTGCAGCTCCAGGCAGCTCATTGATTGGAAGCAGGTCATTGCGAATATCGCCGATCGCACATTTCTTTGGCCCTAGCAAAGATTTTTTGTGGCATTTTTTTTTTTTTTACAGAAGTTAGCAAAATATATTTACACGCGTGTTAGTAACACGAGTGAAAAAAATTTTCGTGCTAATAACACGAATAAAATTTTTTTTCTCATAAAAAAAATTGTTAGTAACACGTGTGAAAATAAACATTTTTTTCATTGATGTTAATTATCATGGCAGAAAAAAATCTTTAGAGCATTTTACGAACC